>DVZL01004085.1:0-13263 GCA_018236625.1 Lasaia peninsularis | reverse complement strand
TAATACTCTTCATACAAACACTCTTTCGAACACACGAGCATTGTTTTTTATATAAATAACATTCGAATTGTATATTTAGCATCTTTCATTCTCTCTACATGACCAAGCCATTGGAACTTGTCCTTTCTCATTTTTACACGGACTCTTTGAATCACACTCTTTCTCTAATCTCACTATTACGTATGTGGTTCGCGAGAGTTACTCCACAAATATTGTAGAGCGCACGTATTTCAACCACATTTATCCTACTTTGTGCTGTGTCTGAATACCCAACTGTCACTTCCATAAAGTAACTGAGTTGTGCAAAACAAGCCTCGAAAATGTCAATGATATTGGTGCTTGGTGGTTAAAGCGGCTTGTAATAATGACATTTCATTGCTTTAAAATTTTTCCCCGTATTTAACCCGTGTTGGTTTGAGTCCCCTGTGTGGAATAGACCATCTGACAGAACCTCCTAGACATCTTGTAATGGTGAGCATAGGTTAACTGAATCAGTGCCAATATGACCACTGGTGGAAGAGTGCTGTGCAGCACTCGCCCCTTGCCGTGTTCAAGTTCAGAGGGTAGGGTAGCCGGTAGACTTACTGACAATCCGAACTTAGATAGTGAAGCACCTCCAACATCTATGGTGTCCATAGGCGACGTTTATATCTTACCATCAGTTCTTGTTTGCTGTCTTATCCTATAAAAATTACATGACAATTTCACTTAACTGTATTTTGTTAATTTTGTTACTTCGACTTATATTTAATTATAGTTGAAATTATTGTTCCTTACATCCTGAAAACGGGGTTAAATATGATTCGTTGTTGGTAGAAATATCAACTTACAGTGGTTCGAGTTTTAAGTTTCAGCGTTTTCGAATCGGTAGTGGATTACGTTGCTTTTAATGGAAATTAAGTCCTGAGTATCGCCTCTGTGGTACTTTAGTCAGTATCTGATGCACGAGGTGACTAATATTGGATTTGTGTCCAATATTTTATATCTATATTATACGAGTATATCTGAATTTGCCACGTCTGTCATATATTCACACTCAATACGGCTATTCGTGGGTGTATGTTTTTATTTTTATCTTTTTTGAAGGCAAACTGGAAAGTGGATCACCTGATACGTTACCACCGTCGCCCACAAATATCCGCAACACCAGGAGTAGCAGCTGCGTTGCTGACCTTTTAGAAATGAGTATGCTTTCTTTTTAGAGTTTTTTGTAGGTTCCTAAGTTGTATTCATTTGAAAATATCGCCGCTGGTAATTTATTCCACATAGGTAATTTATGAGGCAAATAAGGCCTTAGGAAACGCATGGTCAGGAGCGCCATCCACCTTCCCTATCGGGGATATGAGCGTGATGATATTTATTAGCCCACCATATTAGGTCCCATGATGTTACAGATGACATCCATCCATCAGCCTTTATGTGTTCACTGCTGGACATAGGCCTCCCCTAATCGATGCCACTCCTGTGCCTTCTAAATCCAGCGGTTTCCTGCCGCCTTCTTCAGGTCATCTGTCCATTAGTAGGAGGGCGGCCTAAGCTCCTTTTGCCATACGTGGTCGCCAATTGAGGACCTTTCTTCCTCAACGGTTCTAATTTCGAGAACTATGTCGGTAACCTTCGTTCGTCTATGAATTTCATTGTTACAGATTAGATGACAAGTCGGGCACAAATTCCGGGTTCCTTAGAATGTTTTTCTTCACCGTTAGAGCACTCAGAAAATGTACATAAGTTAGAAAAACCCATTGGTACATTGCGATTTTCGACTCTTGACTACCGAATTGAAAGTCCAAAGCATGTACCACTATGCCACTAAGGATGCTCGAAGCTATAATTATTCAGCTAAGATGATGATGAAGCACTTTACAAATAATACCCTAGTAAATATTGGCGTTTTGTATTACGTTATTAACAAGTAATTATTGCTGGTGGTTAATTAAAATTGATAAAAGCTTATTATACTCCTTTCTGAATCGATGATTGGAACCATTATCGGATTTATTAGTAAATTAAAATTATTACTATCGGAGCTATGCTTTGTTTTGAGATTAACAATTACATTTTGGGCAAATTTGAATTCATCGATCGCCAAAGCAAAGAAACAACTTGTACTTTCACAGTGCGATCAAAAGTTTTAGGGTTTCGTCCCCGGAGGGTAAAAACCCTTAACTATTACTAAAACTGTATGACCGTCTATCTGTCATCACTTCATAAACCGTGATAGCTATATAGTTGAAAATGTTCATAAATGATGTATTTCTGTTGCCGTTATAACAAAAAATACTAAACACAGAATAATATTCTCCCCTAATTGTGGGTGCATATGTACCTCGACCTTCCTTTTGGGGAAATGGAAGTAACGATATTAATATTTATTTTATTTTTTCTCTAAATATTCTTCAATGAAGCGGGCTAGCTAGTTTGAACACCTAAATTTATATTTTTACCAAAAATAAACCTAAAATAGCTAAACATTAGCTTGTAAGTGTCGCAGTGAGGGGTGGGTTGAAGGGGGAGGGAATAAGGTGGGTAACGGGGGTCTAATTCGTATCTCTGCAGAGATGTGTCGCTGATAACGTCCAATCCGTCGCGGTCGGTCATTCAAGTTACTTCAGTCCCAGCTAAAACATATCTTAAATACGACATTAAGTATTTCTAACCCCCACGAAAAAAGAGAAATATTATAATTTTACCGTGTCTATCTATGTGTATGTCTGTGGCATCGTAACTCATTAACCAATGGACCGATTGTAAAATAACAAAGATCTAATCCAATATGATCAAGCTGGTTTTTAGATCATCTCTGTCGTTTTTGGTGTCCAATTTTAACGCACACGGTTCTGGATTTGAATCCCCAGTAGGGAACTTATTCTATGCGTTTTCCAAGTTTATTAAAAAAAAATAACGTTACTTGGGATTGCATTTGTGTCCTATCTGGCGTCGGACTTGTCCCCTGTCTCTTGGAACCTAATATCGTACGTTAATTGTAACTGCATAAGTATGTTACCTACCACCTACCACTTCAGGATGTGGGAGTGAGGATATTTTAGTGACGGAACCTCGTGCTTCAAAATAGGATACTGACCGAATAGATTCTATTACATTTTTACGTGTGCGTGCATGCGTGCGTGGGTGCATGCGTATGTGTGTGTGTGCGTGCGTACCTGCGTGCGTGCGTGTGTGAGTGTGTGGGTGAGAGTGTGTGTTGCTGCTATCACCATTTACAACTTTAACATATATATAAATAAGTATAGCAATAAAATATCTCTAAATCAATCACGTTACCATAAAACTCTAAAACTAATTCATTTAATGGCAGCCTCGACGATTTTCAATAGTTTTTAATGAAGTCAATGGTCTAACAAATACTTGAAGTCGCAGGATTTCCAATTATTTTATCCATTTTCAATCACATTTTAATCGTCGTGGTTTTTTTTTCAAAGTTTCTAATTTTGCCATTATGTAATTGATAAATAGATTTCTAATCAAGTGGGTATCTAAGCAATGGGCAGTACGACCTTTAGATCTGCCTTTCAGGAGTCATCAGTAGCCTCAGGCGGCTCACAAAGCTATTGAAATTCAGACCTTTTATCTTCAACTCCTGAAAAAGACAGCGAATCAAAATGAACGTGAACAATGCCTTCGGATAATGTATCAAAGGTGATCGTAACGAGAGATATCTTTGAACCGATACTATTAAAACACAATACAACCCCAACGTTTTCTCCTTTGTTTCCATCGCTACATGCCGAATGTTTAAACTTTAGACTTCACTTTACATCACTCGTCCATTATACATATTTCAAGTTTGGTTTAATAGAAAACCAGCAATGAATTTGTTTATTACGAATGTAATAAGTGTTAGGTGGATGTGGTGAAGGGCGGCTTTTTGCGTTTTATTTAGTTCAATCGTAAATTTCATTGTAGTTAATCGATACGGACCAAAAGAAAAAAATTCATCCGCTTATTTCGACTCGACCTCGAGCTCTTTTCAAAGCTAGATTGAATGATATACAAAGATAAAGTGTGTTCATTACGTATTAGCTTCCCGTCCGCGGCTTCGCCCGCGTGATTTATTTTAGTAACAGATAACTTTCAAACTGCAGAATTTTTCCGACTTATAATAGTTATTTCGTAAAAATATAGCCTCTTTTTTAATACAATCGGTTAAAAAGTAGCCTATGTTCTTTTTAAGGTCAACTCTATCTCTGTACCAAATTTCATCAAAATCTGTTTACTGGTTTAGGAGTCAAAACTAGACAGTTACTTTTGCATTTATAATAATACTAGCTGTTGGCCGCGGCTTCGCCCGCGTGTGACTATCATACAAACAAAATCTAAGCAATTGTGATATGAAAACGAATCGGTTATATGTCATCGAAACATTTCTATACAAATATTCATACCCTCCTCTAACCCCTCCCCTCTTTTTTGCAGCAAAAAATAGCCTATGTTCTTCCTCAAGGTCAACTCTATCTTTTTGCCAAATTTTATCAAAATCTGATCAGTGGTTTAGACGTGAAAGCGTAACAGACAGACAGAGTTACTTTCGCATTTATAATATTAGTACGGATTAGTACGGATTAGGGATTGATGAAGATCATAGACAATTTACTTTTCACTAAAATTAATTATTTAATTCTACCAATTAAACTAGAACTGGAGATTAAATTTTCTTTAATTAAAATATTAAAGTTTATTTTTTTTAATACAAGCATATAGTTTTCATGATTACATTTAAAATTGATCAAAATATTTAACTATTTTTTTTCAAAAAAGTATTCAAAACACATTTAGGGTGATAGAACCAATTTTAAACAGTCTAAAAAAAATATGAAGTATGTTATGTATCTGTAAAATGTTTTTTAACTGTAAGTTGCCATATAAATTCAACATGTCTGGTATTCGATCCATCCCCAAAGGGGAAAAAACGAGCTCTATTACCTATAAAGACTCCGCTGTCTATCTGTCTGTCTGTCTCAACAGGCTATCTCTCATGAACTGTAAGAGCTAAACAGGTGTATTACTTTCACAGATTATGTATCTCTGTCGCCGCTATTATAAAAAATACTAAAAACAGAATAAAACAAATATATAAAGGGTATTCCTGTACAACAAACGTGATTTTTTGGCGTTTTTACAGATAATGGTGATAGCTAGACAGTTGAAATCTTCACAGTTGGTGTATTTCTGTTGCTGAATACATAATTATGAAAGATGAATAATTTTTAATAAAAGTTTAGTACACGTCAAACATTTGTTGTCCATCCTGTGAAATACTGTAAGTAATGATTAACATTTGTGCATGCATTCAGAAATGTATTTTGTGTAAACTATTTAAAAAAGTAAAAAACTATTGTTATTGCAGTATCCTATGTCTCGAAATTATTTGTTTTTTTATTCTGTATGTTTCATTCATCTTAATAGAGGTCAATCATAGCCTAAATTAGGTAATACGACCTTTATTCACTGCTAGGCGGTACGAAGTTCGCCGGGTCAGCTAGTAGATAATATATAAAGAATGACAGAGTATGATTTAATATCGTGTTATAAGCTAGCCGGTTTCCACGAAGCTAATGTCGTTTGGTCGAAGCGGGATTGCATTAGGAAAACTGTTTTTATTGCTCACGTTAATACTCTACTAATACGATACTCGTTGCTTTTACCGTGATCTAAGTATGGATAGCGACATCTATTTTTTTGATCAGGTCGTTTATTCTATAGGAATTTACCCCCTTAAGATATATTCTTTACTATAGTTGAGGTGTCCTCGTAGAGGCAACAGAAAAACGTTCATCCTTTTTAAGGATTCTGTACCCAACGGGTAAAAGCGGGACCTCGGGAATATGTCTGTCTGTCAGCAAATACATCTTATGAACCATGATAGATAGACAGTTGAAATTTTCACAGATGATATATCTCTGTTGCCACTATAACAACAAATACTAAGAACATGATAAAATAAATGAATAAATAAAGAGTATTTCCATATAACAAACGTGATTTTTTTACCGTTTTTATAAATAATTGTACGGAACCCCCGTGCGCGAGTTTAAACTCAATTTGTTATGAGTTTCCTTCCGGGATATTTCAGCGTAGACTAATTCGATTGTAGTGCGGCGTACACAAACAGCTGCTTATGATTTATTCTTTTATTTTTTAGATAAGATGCAGTTTTGCAATTAGAATTAGGTAATAATTGTTAATATTAGGTGCGATGAAGATATGATGGCCGACGGATGCTTTAGTTCTCTTCAAGTCCCACTATTAGGCGAGGACGTCATCAAACGTAGAAGCCGTTGATTGGTTTATTGCCTATGACGTGACCTACAAGGTCCACTATTGGCCAAAGCGATGAGGCGCGAACAGGTATCTAAAGTATATAAGTTATGTAAGGTATATAAGGTAGGTATATAAGGTCACTCGTACACAACGGGGCTTGAAACTGGACACTCGGGTTTTTATTTTATGTAACATCTATACAAATAAATAAAATTGGAGTGTCTGTGTGTAATATTAAAATAAACGTTTACTAAATGCATATTACGTATGTTTACAATGTACACATACTTAAATAATATTTTTTAGAATTTTTGTCGGTCTGTCTCTCTGTTTGTACCCGCTAATCTTTGAAATGGCTAGACCGATTTGACATGACTTTCACTGACATAGTACAGCTGATGTAACAAGGAATAGCGTAGACTACTTTTATCTTAGAAATGTATAAAATAATTAAATAAAAACGCAGACGAAGTCGCGGGCACATATATTGCTAGTCATAAATAATATCTCAAGAATCTTATTATGTCTACAGACAAAATCACTAGGCCGTCAAACATTACAATCCAAACGAAAATCTTTCACCAAATTATGCCTTCATTATTCCAATTGTAATATTTACCGAAATATCCCCAGCATTATTATCCATTTAAATTCCAGTCAGCCTTAAACATTACGTCCAATGTTTAGATAATGGCCCCCAATAGAGCTGCAATATTTAGGAATCCATCAGTTGCTTTGTTCGAATCTAAATAGGGCATAAAGTTCGCGGGGCTAAATTATAGTGCTTGATATAATCTGTGCTCGTGTCAGTGTTGCCACCGCAAATAATATGAGCTCGCTGGATGTTTATGGGTGTTTCAATGGATTTTACATTTCGATATAAACTTTTGTTATTTGTTGGATAAATTATGTCTTATTGCTGTCGATATTGTCGATTAGATATATAGATATTGTCTATGACTATGCTTGCGTACTGAAGGAATTATTTTTACTAAAAACAAAATCAAATCAAAGTGAAAAATGTATTTGTTATAAACCATTCATACAAATATTTTTACATTGAAAACAAAGTTATTATAAAAAAAACATGAGGTGTGGATAGAAATTATAAAGTTAAAGTATTTTTGTTGTCTTTTGTATCCTATAAAACAAGGAAAAACTAAATTTAAAAAATATATAGATATTATTTACTTACTAATGTCAAATAATGTAGATATATAAAATGTTAATAATGAATGAATTCATAACAATATTCATCACGCACATGTATCCAAAGAGGTAGGCAGATGTAACATACACCCACGATTAGCAACAATATTATGTGACAAGTCGCCCATTCTAAATAGTTTCTTTTTACAGAAATAATTCCAAGAAAAAAAGGTCGAATGAAAGACGGAGTTTTTGCAAACACAAACCAATAACAATGGAAAATCTAGATAATTGATTTCACGATGAAATGATAAAAGCATATTAGAACGTTGGAGTCGCGGAGGCTTAACCGTCCGCTTGTCCGGAGTGGCAGGCCCCCAGGCCATTCAAACCTCTTCCACCATCCGGTTAATTTAAGTTCCGAGTTCCCAGTAATTGGTTCGGCACTGACTCATTCACGAGTACCGAAAGGCGACAAAGGTATTGTGTTTGACGTCTGCTGAACAGTCTATTATGTAATGTGAAATTAGCTCTGAGTTATTGTTCTAAAGGATCGCCTTTTCACTGTGATGGTTTGGTCTTTGTTATGTATGCTATAGAAACGTCAGTAAAAGGTTTGAAGGAAACTTCTCGATAAATTTACACTAAAGTTTTATTATAGTATGAAATTGTATGCTACTATCCAATCACATAATGGTGGTTGTCTAGTAACTTTTTAAATAAAAAATATTCAACTAGTGCAATCATTTCTGCAACCATAGGGTCAGTGCTAAGCATTGTTGTGTTCCATTATGGAGTGTAGGGTAAGTGATAAACCTACCACAACAATCACAAAACAATAGAACTCAAATAACAGTAATTATGCCCATTAATTACGGTTGTCTATATTTATATCTGTTTTCATATCAAGAGAGCCATATGGTAGTTCTAAAATCGCAGCTTTAAGGTAACGCATCAATAACATCCACGGTGCTGTATTTTGCCTTCAAAAGGACTCCTTCTTCTCAATCTCATAAAGTTGAAAACATAATCACAGTAAAACAATTCGAAAGATGTGCAGACATATTATATAGAAAATTTCAATAAACATAACCCTGTTTTGAATTCCCTCACAAAAATGGACAAATAACATGTGACATTGTGTACTGAGGGCGAGATCTAATATTGTAATAAATCACATTACGTAAACGGAAGGAAACAACGGAGGCTGCTATGTGAAAGGGTGCGATCGAAGTGTCACTGGCGAAGGCTGTTCGAAATTACATAAATGTTTATAAAATAAAAACTTAAATTTAATTCGTTTTTTTTTTCAAACTGCTACGAATAATCTCTCCAAAATTGGGGAAGTGGAAAATAAATGAAACTGGCTACACAGTTTTTTGCAATGCAAGTTAAATTCGTTTATGGTATGTTAATGACATTTGAGGACTCCGTCGTCATATCGGATGCAATAGAATATCAGCCAACGTTAATTTTTTTGTAGGTAAACTGATGACTAATCTTGTTGTTAAATACTTATGTATTTGAGTATGTGTCATCATGATCATCATCAGCCTATCTTAGTCCACTGCTTGACGTAGGCCTCCCCATTGCACGCCATAAGACCCGATTTCACCATCCGGTCACTACCAGCGACCCTCTTTAAATAAATGTAAATCGTCGATCCACCTGGCCGGGGGGCGCCCGACGCTATGCCAACCGAGATGCGGTCTTCATTCGAGAACCCATCTACTCCACCGACCATCGGTTCTACGACAGGTGTGACCAACCCACTACCACTTCAGCTCGCTATATCTTTGGACTATATCAGTGACTTTGGTCTTCTGCCTTGAATATATGTGTATTTATTTTATTTCTTTTACAATTATTATATGAATTATTGTCTATAGACTTTTAGCATCAATGCCCTGATTTATACAAATTATTACTATATCCTAGTTTTGCAAGGATTATCTGGCAGAGGTCGCTACTTAGCGAGAATATCGCTTTTGCATATCAATTAACGTAAGACTATTTATATAAGAATAATTATAAGTTCTCCTAAATGTATATGTTTTGGTGTGCAATAAAGTTTTCATTTATTCTTTTACTACCCGAGAATCGAACCCAGGACCTCGTGAGTCAAAGTTGATCATTGACACCAATCGTCCACAGGGGCAAGTCAAAATTAAGTTTATTACAATATCTTTCCATCTGATTTACACCACTCGAAACTAACAATAAAGATTTAGCGAACGCTGTAATAAAACTCGGATGTACCTACTTAAAAAGTAATAAATCATGTAAAATTTTTCTTCTGGAATTTTCGGGAGAAAAAATGGATGTGGTTTTATTTGTCAACCGGGATTATACGGCTTCGTGAGACGGGCGGGAATTAACAGGTCCCATCTGCGCCCTGGCCTCAATATCACGCTAAATGCGGCCCTGGCATGACAAAACCCGACAGTAGCCGCCAGTTAAGTTATTATAATTATTGCGCCAGAATTAGAAGAATCCAAGAAAGCTTGTATTTGGGTTCTTTTAAAGTATATAGAAAGGTATAATTTATTTTAATTGCATATTAAGTATTTTTATATTTGTGACTCCCTGTGCCCGCGACTTAGTCCGCCTTTTTAATTAATTATATTATTTTACATATTTCTAAAATAAAATTCTAAAATTAAGATAGCCCAAGTCGTTCTAATCACATTAGCTGTCTGCCAGGGAAAAATCGGTCCAGCTGTCTCAGAGATTACAAACTGACAGACACAAATTTAAAAATTGTCGTTTTAGTAAAATATTTACCTTGTAAACATACATATATGCGTTTATTAAAAAGTGGTTATTTTCATATTACATACAGACACTGCAATTTTATTTTTCTGAATAGATTTCAAGAGCCGCGGTGTCCTAATGATACGTTCTTTGAGCTTCCATACCGGCAATTCAAGTTTAAACCCCACCATATAAGAATGAGTTTTTCTAACTTAAGTACAATTTTTAAATGCTCTTACGGTGAAGAAAAACATCGTGAGGAAACCCGGGATTTTTTAGCGATATGGCGACGGACTTGCCACCTGTCACATCATGGAACCTGATATCGTTGACTTATCGTGGGTGCATTTGTGCCTCTGCCTACCTTTTTTTATGATATTGGAAGGCAAACAAGCAGATTTCCTGATGGTAAGAAATACACGTCGCCTACACGTTTGTTTTACTACACGTTGCCTTTGGCGTTTGCCAAAGGTGGAAATGGTGCGTTGTCAACCTGAGGCTGGTATGGTAAGCCTCTTGCACAAGACCGGCTACCTTATGCTCTAAACTGGAACACGACAATTGCGAGCACTGACGCACTGAGCACTGTCAAAATAGGTAAGGCAATGGTACCAATCCGGGCGAGTCGTTGCAAGACTCTACCACCTAGTCAATGTCACGGTATTGGTGAAGGAAGTTGGCTGGCCTATTCTACAACGGAACCCGGATCAACGTGGGGGAACCTTGTCGGAAAAATGGGCGTGACGGTATTTTTATTAAGAAACACTCAGTAAAATAAAGTCCGGGCATAAAATAACGCTAAATACAGCTCTGGTTTTACAAAGGTTGCTCGCTTTAGTAACTAGCGTTTAATATTTATATGCCAGTACAAGAACAAGTTAAATTAAAATATAATTAGATACTTTAAGTATCGTTAATATTTGCTAATAGATCTCTTATGATTATATTTTATTAAAAACTAGATTAAATTATTAGTTCTATATTATCAATTTTTTGCTGTTTTTATAGATAATGGTACGATAACCTTCGTGTGTGAAGCCAACTGGCATTTGACGGATTTTTTCCTTTTCCCTAAAATAATGTAAGAGGATGTAAAAACATCAAAAGTTATCCCAGTTTTATTGAGTGGAACAAAGTATTTACACTTACAATTCATTAATCGTTTTTAACACTTTTTATTTGAGATAAAAAATTTATATCTATTTATTTATAGTTTGCAATTTTTTTAACTTTACATAAGTGCCCTCGCTCAGGCGTGGGGAGCAACCGAGACTAATCGCCAAGTTGATGATGATGATGACATAAGTAAATACAAGTCTACGGTACGACGTAATTCTTATGACGGATTTAGATCTTTAAACTAAAAGTACGTAAGGTATAATATTAAAAGAAGAAGAGATGGATTTCTATTAAAAACACGCCATTTATTAACTTTAAAGGTGTTAATCGTACGTCGTCAACCAATACAAGTTTTCACTACAACAAAGTCACTTTCTCTGTCAGTCCCTATGTATCCTTATATCTTTAAACCTAACCAACGGATTTTAATGCGGTTTTTTTAATAGATAGAATGATTCTAGAGGAAGGTTTTTATGCATATGATATGTATAGTATATCCGTGCGAAGCCGGGGCGGGTTACTAGTAAAATTATGAGCTTCAAACCTAATTACTTGACAAGCTGCTATCAACTCACCTTGAATATATATTGACCTTGATTAATAGCAATCTCAAGCAAATCAGAATGAAATTAAAAATCCGTCAAGTGCGAGTTGGACTCGCGCACGAATGGTTCGATACCTATAAAAACGTTAATATTTTTTTGTATACTTATTTCATTCTGTTTTTAGTATTTGTTGTTATAGCGGCTACTGAAGTGCATCATTTGTGAAACTTTAACTGTCTAACTATCACTATTATCATCCTTTATATAATAATTTTATTATATTTTAGTATTGATAGTTATAGCGGTACCAGAAATATATCATCTGTGAAAATTTCAATACAACCTGGTGACAGACAGACAAACAGACGGACAGGAGAATCTTAGTAATAAGGTTTTATTTTTGACCCTTAGAGCAAAACTGCTCTCATAATAGTAGAGCAGTGTCATATTAGTGGTAGGGGGCTCGTTGCGGTGGTAGCGTTAATCCGAACGCGGTTCCCCGCCTTAACAAATGGCTACACTTTGGAATTTAATTTCGCGCGTTTCTTTTAACGCCGGGATGTAAGGCGGATTTGAGGATTTCATTTATTCAAGGGATCTCTCAAAAGGGTTTCCTTCTTTTAACTATTATCAAATAACTTTGTAGCTGTTCGCTGCAGATGCTGTGAGCTTCTGAGTTTCTATTTACATTAAGTAACAGGCTTTCGCGAGTGATCCGGGCCCTGGGAACGGAGATTTATAACTTGTTTATGCATTCAAATCACGTGCGCTAGTGTTCAGCTTCTCTTTACTGTGTATTTTAGTCAAAACTTCACCAATGACTAATATTTCTTCATGTGTAGATTTTGGTTGTGGTAGAGTTCTGTAGAGCACCTTATCCTGGATACATTCTCTTGTTCCCATGATGAATCTTTTTCCAGCAAACACACCAGCGATATTTGTGGTGCCATCAGGTGAACTCGTTGAATTCATAATAAAGTATAACACAACATTCCTTTCCACCGTCAGTCCAATATATTTTTTATGGAATATGGAAGCGAACAAACACACGGCTCTACTGGTACTGGTAAGCGACAACCTATAGACATCATAGATATTGTAGGTGTGTCGCTGTCCTGTGGTCGGGGTGTTAGGTCTGGTATGCAAGTCTACCGGCTACCCTCCGGACCGGATCATGACATTGTCATTATGGCGTGAGGAATAGGTAAGACGGTGGATCCCTACCCAGGCGAATGGCTGCACAGCATTCTACCACCAGTGGTCTTGTCGACAACTACTTTGAAAACCTATGCTCGCCTCTTACGAACAACTTGGTAAAAAGGCAGATGCTATTCTACACAGAGGACCTGGACCAAGACGGGGAAAATAAACTTGATTTTTTTTTGTTTTTTTTTAAACTACCCGTTATATATATATA
>DVZL01004084.1:0-13265 GCA_018236625.1 Lasaia peninsularis | reverse complement strand
CTCATTATTAAAGATGTTTTTTAAATTAATCAATTATTCTACTCCAATAAATAAAATTTGAGTGTCTGTAGGTAATAGTAAAAGAATGGCATTTACGAAATGCATATGAATGTTTACAAGGTAAATATACAAATTCTGCCTGTTCTTCTGTTTGTACCCGCTAATCTCAGAAATGGCTGGACCGATTTTGACAGCATTTTCATTGGCATACATCTGATATAAAAAGAAATGGCTACTTTTATTTTAGAATTTTACTTTAGAAAAGTATATAGTATATTGAAATATAATGTAATAAAATAATAATTATTTAAAAAGGCAGACAAAGTCGCGGGCACAGCTAGTTAATAATATGGCGGATTTTATTATTGGTCTTATTTCTTTCATGTTAATTGGTAATTTCGAGCTATCTAGTCATGCACATATCACGTCATGCAGACCTCTGCGGCTCTGCCTATAGCTATGGGGATATTAGGCGTGAAGTATTTTTTTACCCCCCTCCCATTATGCCTTATACATCTAGGTACCTGTCTGCAACTATTATTCCATTATACGGGTACAATAATTCATTAACTGCAAACATAACTTTGTATTACCATACTTTTATTTGGGATTACTAAGTTCCTTATGCAGTTGATGTATCTAGAAATCTAGACAGAAATTATGAAATGTTAGATTTTTCCCTTGGTGTAGACACTAAAAGCTAATTATATTCCAAATTTGAAGGTTCTATATCTGCTAGAAATGCCTTAGACTTTTGATGATCGGTCAGTCAGGCAGTCAGTCAGTCATTCAGTTAGTGAGTCAGTCAGTCAGTCAGTCAGTCAGTCAGTCAGTCAGTTAGTCAGTCAGTCAGTGAGTGATAAAATTATGAAAGTTTGACACGTTACAATTCTTGAACTACTGGTTCAAATTGAATGAAATTTTAAATATACCGTGTTTATACGATGCTTAGTAACTGAAAATTCAGGCTTGTTGTATTATCCACGCCGTAGTTCTAGGGGGTCGAAAACGGCCTGAATTGCTTCAAGAAAAGTATGCTTATGGCCGTGCTGATCGACTTGGCGGGGGCACTACCGTGCCCCCAGATTTATTAAAATCGGATCTGCCGTTCTTGATATTATATAAGTGGTGTATTCGTATGTCGCACGCTTAGAAATAAAGTAACCGAATTCATTAATGCAATTTATGATATATTATGAGGAAAAAAGTTTTCAAAAAATGAATGTTAAATACCTATATCTTGATGTAAACTATTGGTTTTAACCAAATTTTGTGGACTAGCCTTTCGAGTACACAATTACGATGTAAGTTTATATTTATAGTGAAATGGTAAAATCGAGTATTACATATATTTCGAGTTAAGTAAGTCACTTAAATTCTAAGCATGCGATGTGACCACATTGGGTTTTTGTAGTGAAACTTTAGTCGGCTGCTATGTTTCTAAGTTTGTGTGGAACTGTATAAGTGTTTTGAGATAATATTTCTGTACACTTTCTCTATATTTATTTATTTGAGTCTAAGTGTAAGTTAAAAATACTGAAATGTAATATAAATTACAAGGACACCCCCATAATTACATTTCAGTATTTTTGACCCCCATCCCCTCGTGTGCGTGCGTGCGTGCGTGCGTGCGTGCGTGCGTGCGTGCGTGCGTGCGTGCGTGTGTGTGTGTGTTTGTGTTGGCTAAAATAAAATACAAAAATATTTTTTTTGTGAAATTTTGAAACTTTTCTATTTTAATTTGATTATTTCAATGTATAAATTAGGCTGGGATGGTAAGCCTCTTGCGTGTGTATGTTTACTGGCTACCCTACTCTCCAGACCAGAACACGACAATGGCGATCATTGACGCTATTGTGGCAAGAATAGGTAAGGCGGTGGTACCAATATACATAAGAATCTTCCTCTTGAATTACTCTGTCTATTTAAGAAAGCCGCATCAAAATCCGTTGTCTAGTTTTAAAGATATTAGCATACACAGCTGTAGCAATACATAGTAGCATACTGTAGCTACTTAGTTATGCGTTTTGACGGACATATTTTCATGATACAGATGTTCCTCCTTACCTATACCCTCCATACCGTACTAATATAAATGCGAAAGTAACTCTGTCTGTCTGTTACGCTTTCACGCCTAAACCACTGAACAGATTTTGATGAAATTTAGTACAGAGATAGAGTTGACCTTGAGGGAGGTCATAAGCTACTTTTAACCAACTAAATTAAAAAGAGGGTCTGTCTTTACACAATAAGTATTACGAGTCGGAAAAATGTCTGCATTTTGAAAGATGTCTAGGTTATTAAAATAATTCACGCGGGCGGACGGCTAGTAGTTTTGTAATTGTTGGTCGTCTGTCTCTTTGTGTCACCTAATATCTGTAACGGCTGGAATGGTTGTGTCGGGACTTTCACTGCAGACAGCTGATGTAATGATTCATATTTAAACGCGGACAAAGTCGCGGACACAGCTATTATTCTGTAAGTATTAAGGCACATCCACACTAAGCTAACGTAGCCCGTGGCATTGAAGACATTTCCTAATAGCTAGAAGCCATCCAATTTGACAGCTGTCAAATACACTCCTCGGCGTGTCAGTCGCGGCGATTACTAAGCGATGTCGGACGTAACGACGTGCTAATGCCCTATGCGCACCAATTGACTGAATTAATATGCTGATGTAAGCTGAGGTGTTTGCAGCCTTAGTGTCATCCAGTCTATGATGTCTGTAATTAAGTTACGTATTGTGGAATGAGGTTTATATCTTAGTTACGTATCAGACTAAAATTACATAAGTATTATTTTCAAGCTAATTTTATTATCTATACAATTCTATAAAATTGAAGTGTCTGTAATACTAAAATAACAGCTTTTTACTAAATGCATAAGTATGTTTATAAGGTTACATAGACCAAAATGACGTTTTTTTAGAATTTTTGTTTGTCTATCTGTTTGCACCCGGTAATCTCTGAAACGGCTGGAGCAATTTTGACGGCACTTACACTGGCAGACAACTTATGTAATAAGGAATGGATTGACCAACTTTTATTTTAGAAATTTATAAAATTAAATAATTAAATAAAAACGCAGAGGACGTTGCGGGCACAGCTAGTTAAGAAATAAAAATAAATATCGTGAAACTTATTTCCCGAAGGGGTAGGCGGAGGTGCATATGTTTAGGTACATATTATATTATGATAAATCCTTTGACAACAACTATGCTCGACCACTGATGCGATATTATTAAGACTCTATTCTTAATATTACGACCTTATTAATACTATTTAACACAAATAATTAGTATTATAAAATACAGACTACGCAAACTTATACAATACCTTTTCTACTGATTGAAAAAAACATGTTCTTAATTGGTAACGTTCTTAAAACTTTTAGTTACTATTTCATGAAAATACTAGTTTCTGGTCGGATTTGGATAAAATTTTAAAGTAATATAACTCATACATTTAAATAAAACCTAGGCTACTTTTTAACCGACTATGTTACACAAAAAGTATTATAAGTCAAAAAATACTATTATTAGAACCGAATAGAATTTGATAATTAGAAGCCGCGAGAGGAAAATTAGAACATAGCATTTTATTTTGTTTCTTAATAACCATTGGAATTAAAGTAGATTTTTTCCAGTTTTACACTTAAATTTGACAGTTTCACTCATTCCTAGTTGATTTTATAGAAACCACAGCTTAGATTTTAGACCTCTACCCTTGAAATTGAGAAAACTATGAAAAGTTAAGGCAGTTTAAAAAATAATTAGCGCTGAGTTTATAGTATCTTGGCCAGGCAAAAATTGAAAGAGATTCCAGAAAAAGAATAGGCAACCCTCAGTTTGCATATCCTATGGGCTGCAGTTTCTGTTAGTGCTACACTTTTACTACTACACTAAACTCAAAGGTGAAATTTAAAAAAAGAAAAGTTTTCAATTTTTAATTAATTATAGCCTGGCCTAAATTTTATCAGGCAACCCATGTTTTTTATCATTTTTAATAAACTAAATTACCTATCGAATAATTTTTATACATTAAACAGATCGATATATGTTGATGTTATAATATTAGGATAATCAAAAAGTTTATGATATAAACAAAGTGTGATCAAAGAAAGAGCGGGATTGAAAGAAAATGTTGATGTAAAAACGAGAAAGTGCATGCTCGATGATTCGGTCATGAAGTCAAAGAATGGGAAATGCAATATTGACATGGCTGTAGCTAACCTAGGTTGACATTTTACGACCGAATCGCTGATGTGTTAGCCGAGGGTGGTTTCAAGAATTTTGGAAACGGTGTGTTTGTATGAAGATATATATGTTCAATCTAGTTATAATACTATAAATGTTTTTTACATTTTAAAAATTAATAAATAAGCAAAATAGAAAAATAACCATATTTTTGCATAAATCATCTTTCAAATAAATCATTTTATATTCAAAATTGTCTCCATATCGATACAGAAACATATAACTAATTGAATAGTTCATTTATTGAGGAAAGCTATTCCTATTAATACATAGGGCACTCAAAAGTTTTGCACTTCTAGTTAATCGGAACTATTTGAATTTCGAATGTTATATTTTTTCAAATGGAACCTTTTTTGTAGTAAAAAAACAATTTGCAGGAAAAGATTTGTCACTTGTTTTTTATCATACATCAAAGTTCTACCATACATTAAAGTTCTATCATACATCAAAGTTGTACGGACAGACAAAAGGTCCAGACGGACAAAAAATATTATTTTGCTATATGTAAATATATATGTAGGTTTGTTGTTTATAAGGCATTTTATAAAATACTAGCTGTGATCGCGACTTTAACCGCGTTTTACTTCAATATTTATTTTACACATTGCTAAAATAAAATTCTAAAATAAAAGTAGCCTAAACCGTTCCTTACTACATTAGCTATTTGCCAGTGAAAGTCCCGTCACAATCGGTTCAGCCGTTTTAGAGATTAGCAGATACAAACCGATAGACAAACAGACTGACAAACAGACAGACAGACAGACAAAAATTCTAAAAAATGTTTTGGTATATGAACCTTGTAAATATACATATGCATTAAGGTAAAAGCGGTTATTTTAATGTTACATACACATCACTCTACAGACATACAGACACTCCAGTTTAATTTATTTGTGTAGATTGAGTGTAATAACTAAATGAAACTACAGAAGGCAAGCACATCAAACTCTACAAAACACATTGATAGCTTAGAGCGAGTGGTTGATACCACAATGCATAGTTACGTAACTTGTGGGCTCGCTTAGTTAGCGCTCTACCCCGAAACCGAGGCGACCATAAATGAAATGGTAGTTTTCCGCGGCTAACCGGGCGCGGTGGGTAGACCGGTTAACCGGTTGTGGCTGCGTTATGGTTGACAAGGGCCTATAATGGCCGACGACCGCGTGCGTACGGCCTACACGATGTTTGCATGTTACTTGGTAATCATTGCAAACTTTCCCACTTCTTCACGGTTTGTTTATTACGGTTTTTTTTTACGGTTCTGTATCCAAAGGGTATTAGCAAGATTTCACTGTCTGTCTATCTGTCACCAAGCTGTATCTCATTATTCGTCATAGCTGAATAGATGAAATTCTCACAACAACAAATAACTATTGCTCGTAAAAAATAGAAAAAAATAAACATTTAAAGGTTTCCATTTTTTGAATAATGGTACGAAACCTTTCATCCGCGAGTTCGTCTCGCACTTGGCCGGCTTTTTTATATTTTAAGTACGCAGAATGATTATAAAATATATGAGATGATGGTAATTTATCTGCATGTTAACTAAACTTTATTTTGGGTATTTTTTATAGAAGAGGAGACCAACGGAAAAGCGGATCACTTGATGGTACATCGCCCTCCGACATCCGCAACACCAAGATTATTACAGACGCGTTGCTGACTTTTTAGGAATGAGTACAGTCTATACATGGTATCTTTTTCCAATAATAAAAAAATGAAAAATTTTAGTCCTGTCAGATTAGTCACTTGTACGGCTTGAAATCGAAATATTCCGCGGTATAGACTAAACGTCTGTAGAAATGTCACATAAAAACTAATTGGACAGAACTTTCAGTCTTTTTTTAATTATCCGGTCGGCGGTCTAGTGGTACGCGCTTTTGAATTCTTTTCGATAGTCCAGGTTCGAAACCCCCATACATCGATGAGTTTTTTTTTGTGCTTTTACGTTAAAGGAAAACGTCGTTAGAAGACTCTGATTTTGTGTCCGATATGGCGTGAGTCGTAGTTTAGTCGTAGTCCCATTTTTTTCTTCTACAAAAATATAATCCAAGTATTTTCCTGTAACAGCTATATAAAATTGAGTTTTTCGACTAACAGCGTGACCTGGATTCTTAAAGATTCGTAACAAATCTGTTTTTTTTCACGCCCTACCTATGTATTTCTGTAAAGGAAACTTCTTGCTCGCAGCTATCGTGTTTTATTTACGCAATTGACTTAAAATTGAAGCCTCATGTTGGCAACGCATCTTTACCACAGATGTGTCTAAGTGACGTATATTTCGTAAGATATTTTGCCTGATCTCATAACGTTTAGAATCAGAGTTAACACTTTTGGAAATTTGGCCGATTAGCCGAAGATTTATCGAGCACCATATGTTGGTTATCTATTGTAACTTACAAATGCAGCACACATTAAACGTGCACACACACACATACACACACGCACACACACACACACACACACACAAATTCCCGCACGCGCGATTATAAGCACGCGCATGAATAAGCGCACATATGCCATTGAAATCCGTATTCCGTCTGAAGGGGCTCTCCGAAAACCAGCGTCCAGATTTCGGTCTCAATACAAGCTCAAAGGGTCCCGTTGTAATACACCAAAACACACATTAAAGAAGATTGACTTTTTTTTATATATATTTCAAAGTAAAAAGAAGTAAAGTAAAGTACCTTCGCGCCTATTATCCCCAAAGGGATAGACAGATATGTGCTAGTATATCCGCGACTCGTATGTCCACTAGATATACTAGAACATCCACGATTAGCCAAGGTACTAAGGACCTGGTGTAATAGATGGTAAGCCTATCACCACTTCGGACACATTCCAATCCCGGGCAATGTAATGCTTACTCAGAAAAATCGGAAAAACATTTTTAAGAAAAGTTGCCCGACCTGGGAATTGAACGCAGGACCCCACGCGGCTAACGGTTTTACCAGGCGATAGCCGTACCGTTACGCCACAGGGGCGATTTCTATCTATTTATTTAAGCATTTTTTATATCATGTTTTTTATATTTTAAATGTTTTGTTACATTTTTGTGTTTTCATTACTTACAATAAATATAATTTCTATTCCTATAAGATACTATGTCCTATGTGACAGGTGGTATGTCTGTCGTAATATTGGACACAAATCCAATTCCACGTAAACTGAAAATACTCATAGAATAAGCTTCTCCTCGGAAATCGAACAAAGGAACTCGTGCACATTCCGACACTGACTACGCTCGACACACAACACCAATTAAAATTCATTTCATCATACTAAAACTCCATTCGTATATCTTTAAACTGAAACTGGATGTACGAGATAAACGCAGGCAAAAAACACCACAATATAGTCGTAAAAAGAATTCTTCAAAGGAAAAATTTTATTCAAATGGCTATGAGACCGCAGACATAGCTCCGCCTCTGCGAAAGACGTTCCCGACTTTTCTATTGGTTCCCCCGCAGGAAGGCGGGCCGTCTTCTTCTTCGGGAACAACTTTTCATTTGCACAAGTCTAAAATATTGCTGAATTAAAATACTGAGCGCAGTTCGTAATGCGGTTTTTGTTTTTTTCTTCTTTGTTTCGCGTTGAGGGATATTAGCTTTGTGTTTACAATTATAGTTTTCACTCATATATTTTATGGTAATTGCTGTTTTTGACCGAGTTTAAAGGGAGGAGTTTCTCAAAATTAGTTTTTATAGTGTTATGTGATTCTCTTTTAAACATAGTCGGTGTAATAACTCGTCCGGGTAGAGATCCACCGCCTTACCTATTCCTACCGCCATAATGATATTGTCGTGTTCCGGTCCGGAGAGTAGTAGCCAGTAGACTTGCACATAACGGCTAACAGCCCGACTACAGAGCAGCGGCGCACCTACAACATCTATGGTGTCTATAGGCCACGGTTGTTTTTTACCACGCCCAAACCAACACGGGAATGCAATCCAAACTGATATGTGTGGTTATATGTTAATCCAAACTGATATGTGTGGTTAAATATAGATTTAGAGAGAGAGAGAGAGAGTACCTTCACGCCTATTATCCCCGAAGGGGTAGGCAGAGGTGTGCTAGTATATCCACGACTCGTAAATCCCATACACATACTAGAACACCCACAATTAGCCAAGGTACTAGAGCCCTGATGTGATAGGTGGCAAACCTCTCGCCACTTCGGGAACATTCCGATCCCGGGCAATGTAATGCTTACTCAAAAAAATCTGAAAAACATTTTAAGAAAAGTCGCCCGACCTGGGAATTGAACCTGGACCTGGCGACAATTGTACCGTTACACCACAAAAATATATAACTATATCAGTCAATGACCATTTTGTCATAATGTTTCAAAGCATCGCGGATTTTTAATAGAAAATAATTTCTACTTAGGGCCTCTTTCACCAGGTCTGAGTAAAGTAACATGTAAGCTAATCGCTCAGTAAACTACTGAGCAAATGCAGAAAGCAATTTCACAAAATTCGAGTAAACTTGTCGGTAATTTACTTGCAAGTAAGGGTTTTGAGTATCTGCTTTATCGACAAGTTGGGATATTTTAATGTTACATTTGATTTTTTTTACACGACCCATTTTATCTAGGTCATATTTAATTTTTAATGTCTTCTCAGACATTAAAACTCCACCTGATTTAACATTAAACTCCCGCTCATACTTTTTTACGATATTTCTTTATTTTTCCACATTCCAATATTTTGCTCTCTTTGGTTGAACGTAAACCGTGATTAATTTTGGTTTACTAATTCCTGTGTTCGATTCAGGTATGGCAACGTGTTCTAAGAGCTTTTTCAGGTTAATTGAAAAATATTACGTTATTGGGACGGATTTGTGTCCGATATGGTAACGTTCTTGCCGCGTCACATCATGGGACTTAATATCTTATATTAATCATGGGTTTATAATTATGTACCTCTGCCTACCCCTTCAAGAATATAGGCGTGACAATATTAATTCATATTAATTTGATATAATGATATTAAATTGATTAATTACTCAGGCAAGTTTTTTTTAAGATTTACCACATATATTTACTGTATGTTTATTTTTACTATATTTAGAAAAAACATATGTTAAATGCGAAAGTGGATTTAGGTAGGCTCAGTTGACAATCCACGACCAAATAGTTCGCGTATTATCCGAGGGTGGTGTCAAAGTCTCCGAAACTGGAGTGTTTATATGAAGAAATTAATGAACGTGGAGCATTCGATACTATCAGTCTACCTCATAAATGATATGACGTGAGGATACATATGTATGTGTGTTTAACAAAGTAAGTTGTGTTTTTATCAAAATCTAGATATAATGAAAAGATGGATGGTACTTCTAGCTTTCCATGATGTATTTTTCTTCTCATGTTGGTCTAGTATGTCTTCTACTTTTATTCTAAGAGACCAAAAATAGTAGTATTATGTATTCTGTACAAAACCGATTCCGTATTTAGCTATTATGTCATTCAGATAAACGAATTTTTTGTGACATCAACTTTTGATTTTTTTTTGATTCATAAATTACAGAGATATCGAATTTTTTTTAAAAACAGCAATAAAATCATGTAGAAACTACAAAAAAATTACGTACGTTTGTTGTTGTTGTACCTTAAAATATTTTATTTTATTCTTATTTTAGTATTTGATTCTATAGCGGCAAAAAATACATCTGCGAAAATTTTAACATTCTAGCTAGACAAACAGTCGGACAGCGGAGTCTTAATCGTAGTATGAGGGTCATACTTTTACCTTTAGGGTAAAAAATAAAAATACGGACGTCGAAAATAATATAAAAAAAACAAATGAAACCTAAAAATTGAGTTTTGCAGTGACTTAAAAATATTACCAAAGCTTAAAAATATACCTCGGCCGTTCAGTGAACATTGAGACACCCTATTTTTCCAATATCATGCATATATAGTGATAAAGTGTCAAAAATACAACTCTATGAAGTATTATATAGTATCTAATGCTAAAATCTAAAATAATAAATTCACATTATGTGTTGTCGCCAACTAAAATTATGTTAAGTTATTGCTATCTTCTTTTGGAGTAAGTAACAAAAAACAATAGTTTACTATTTATCGTATAATTTTACTATTTGGCATAAAGATGCAAAAAATAATTGCCGTCTCTATCCCGAATACATAAAGCTAAGGGTAAAAGTAAAAGTTGTATTTTATCTTTTAATATTTAGCATGGTTTTAAATAGTTGTTATAGTCAAGTTTATTTAACTTGTATCAAGTTCAGAATGGCAACCTTACCTAAGCTATCTACTAAGATATGGCGGCATCAAAAAAATATACGAAAGACCAATATCTTAGTGAATACTTCACTTGTGCACTTTAACTGAACAAAATTGTATAAAATTCCAACAAAATTAAATAATTCTACTCAATATGTACATGAGATTCAATAATAAAAAAACTGCATCCATCTTTTCTTGAGATCCCTCCCAAACTGCAGTACCTACTGCTGCGTCTAGTCGAATATGATCTTCTTCCTCTTTTTAATTTTTAACATGGCGTTAGCAACTGCTATTGGGTAACATGGTTAAATCTGGTTTTAATTATGCAAAATAATCATATTATGTCGTCATTGTCAATAATTAGTTATGCCAGGGTTTTAGGTAAAGCGGTAGGATTTTTTTCTAAGCTCATCAAATTATAGTAAATAGTATCAATTTCTACACGAATACTTCACTTGTACAGTTTATCTAGAAAAAATGTATACAATGTACAATCTAAAGAGACTAATTTTAAACAAAATGTAATAATTACGAAAAAAATGTTAAAAAATTTAAGACGAGGCTGTATGAAGTAAGTTCTTTGCCGTTTTCTAATGACGTCACAAAATAGTAGACAGCGGGTTTTTTATGTTTACAATAAAGATTAAAATATATATCTATGTATTGTATTGATTTCTTACTTACATCTTTTTTAATTAAAAGCAATAATATAAAACGAATTCTGGCGACCAAACAACATAATATTATGTAATAAACATTTTTATTGTCTCGAGTTAAGTCAACTAGCCTATATAAATAGCTAGTAAAAGTAGTATAGTGTTAATAATAGTTTTATATTTACTAGATGTTGCTCACGGTTAAGCCCGCGCAAGTTATTTATCTGTTTCGCAATAAGCCGTTTTGATATCGGGATAAAAATTAGCCTTCTCCTAACTGTATTCATACACATAAATATATATATCTACCATAAATTACCGTGTTTACTATACATTAAAAACTTTGCTTTTTTAGTCTTAGTGTGAATATAGTTTAAAAACTAATTGTGTACTGAACTGTCGTTCGAAGTTTTTTTTGGAATAGTGAAAATAAAGTAAATAAATAAGTTTATTTCAGACATATTCCATATGTTATTAGTAGATACAAAAAAAATACCTTCATTAACATTTTTTTAATAATTTAAAAGTAGAAATAGTTTAATTTAAATATTTACCCTGATGACTGGACGCACCGGCTATGTATAGATAAGTATGCACTTAATGCCGTTACATCGAGTAATCAGGTATATTATTTATTATTTATTTAAATTCTTTATTGCACAAAATTATGTGCAAAAGGCGAACTTAATGACAATAAGAATTTCTCCCAGTTTACCCTGGCTAGTGGAGACAAAAATAAACATGGGTGGTGCATTAAAGTTAATTATAGAAAAATTATTGTTAACAACGACACAATACATTAATTTAAAAACTTATAACATAAATGGATCTAGCAAAATAAAAATTAACTAAAATGTATATTACGCATTTAAAATAATAATAATAAAAACAAAGGAAAATTGCAAATAAAATAATACATATAAATAATACATACTAATATATATACATGCGTTATACTGTGGTTCATAACTAACCTCTAATATATAGTTAGGTATATAGAATGATTATGATATTTCAAATAACAAGTAACCCACGCTTTTTACTCTGAATTAAATTATTTTGTAAAAACTTAAGTTTGGTTTTCTCCCCCTGTAACATGAACTCTTCATAACTTTGAATTATTTTCTAGTTTTTAGTTGTACAAGAAATATAAGCGTGTTTTTTAGTTTTTTTAACTATTATATTTTATTTACCGTTTTAATAGATAATGTTACAAAACCCTTCGTGCGTCAACTCGCACTTAGTCGTTTTTTATAGCAGTTTTAGTGTACTTAAATGACTAATATCTTAATTAATAGAATCGGGTGTTACTTAGCAAAAATCCATAGTCAAACAAAAAAAAAATTGTTTGATCAAATCTCATATGATTAATATCTATTATACAAACTACTTACATAATATTGTCTAATTTATCACTTGAACGACGACATAAGAACATGTATGTATGTATGTATGTTCTTTTGATGTGTCTTGAAACTTTGTTATTATGTTTCAGAGACATGTTAAACTTATTCCCGGGCGCTCGGTGGAACACTTTTGATAATTAACCAAAACAAACTTTGTCTACGGCGTGAAACAATTTTAAACAAAATTAATGTTAAATGCTCGTGCGTGCTCGACTCTTGCTTTTGGTGTCATTTTGTTTTTGAATAGAATACTACATTCAATATAAATAAGAAAAGTTTTGTGTCTGTACATTAAAAATATTCAAAAATGTATATGGAAATAAGCACTATTCATACCAAAACATTTTTGTTTAGAATTTATACATATAATAAAACTGTAGAAAAGTGTAATCTGTTCATTGAAGATATTTAAAAAATAATAGATCCAGGTGAACATATTTTTCGCATTTTTAGAATTCTTGTCTGTCTGTCTGTCTGTCTGTTAATTTGTTACTCAATCACGCAAAATCTGTTTGACGGAAATTGCTGGGTTTTTTTACGGGTCCGCTGGCAGAAATCTCTCTTGTAGGAGATAAGCTCGCCCTTTGTACTGTAATATCTATAAGTGATTGTTTTATTTTGTTTATTTATTTATTTAACACTTTATTGTACACATGAGATATTACAGCAAATAAGAAAAATAAAATATAACAAAGAGT
>DVZL01004083.1:0-13266 GCA_018236625.1 Lasaia peninsularis | reverse complement strand
ATCGAACCATTTTATTGCCGAGGCACTGAACCCGTAGTTGTGCAATTTTGCAAGCAGCAATGGGACATTAATACAATCAAATGCCCTGGAAAAGTCTAAAAGTGTCAGTAAGGTACCCTCTCCACCATCCATTGCTTCTAACACATCATCAACCACTTTTAACATAGCGGTCGTAGTGCTATAACCCCTCCTGAAACCAGACTGTTGCATTGGTATAACATCGGTGCTTTTAAGAAAAATGTTGAGTTGATCAGCCACCACCCTCTCTAACACCTTTGAAACACATGGTAAGATGCTAATTGGACGCACATCTTTTGCAGAAATAGGATTATTGTTCTTGGCAATAGGTCTTACAATAGAATGCTGCCATTGTGTAGGATAGGTGCTAGTATCAATCGATCTATTTATAATCTCTGTAATAATGGAGAGAGTGGAGGGTAAGGATAACAGCAACATATCCAAAGAAATACCATCAATACCAGTAGCATTAGTATTTATAGATTTTAAAATTTTCAGAACTGTAGTTTCTGTTACCCTTTGAAGTTCAAATGAAGCAGAAACACTGCAATGACTCTTAAAGTGATCAATAAGTAAGGACGGTGTGTGAGCATTCCCTGGCACATTTAAAAAGTGGTCATTTAATACATCTGGGTTATTAAAGATATGTATTGGAAGTTCTACCTTAGATTTTAAACGTACATGTTTTTTTATATGATACCATGTTGTACGTGAATTTATATCAGTTGTATTCACAAAATAATTGAAATAAGCCTTTTTTTCACTATTTAATGCAAGCGCTACATGTTTCTTTAACTCTTTATAATATAGTTTATGAGAATCTAAACCAGTAAGGCGGGCTCTAGCATGAGCTTCATCACGACGCTTCATCATTTGTTTTATATTATAAGTAATCCATGGATATTGAACCCGTTTAACGGAGATGGTGTGAAGCGGCGCATGGATGTTAAACAAAGTTATTAAATTTTGATTAAAAATATTCACCATATCGTTAACATCGCGAAGGTCAGCAATTCCGTTCCAATCAAAAGACTTAAGATCTGTCTCAAAGATATCCATATCAATACTCTTTAAATTCCGACGTGTTATCCTAACAGGTGTGGACTTCACTTTTGAAATACTGAGCTCGCAAACTATAAACGCGTGCGCACTCAGATCAGGTATATAATCGACGTTAATGCTTTTAATATTGTCATCGGTACAAATAATATCTATCAGTGATTGACTGTGGTTCGTAAAATGTGTGGGTTCTTTAACGTATTGAGTTAGTCTGTAACATGATAGAAAATTCGTTAGCTTTTTATAATCGCTACCCAACTTGTGCAACATATCTATATTAAAATCACCTAATATTACAATACGATTACACCACGAGAAAGCACCCACAGACTCCGCCAAAGCATCAATAAAAGTTTCTACATTTAACCACGGTGGTCTGTAAGCAGTGCCGATTACTAATTTATTCCCGTTTAACGTTAAACGTAGCCACATTTGTTCGACAAGAGGAACCGACGGGTGAGCTAATACGCTAGCAGCGATACCTTGTCGAATATAAAAACCAACCCCACCTCCGCGCGAGCGCACACCGGCCGGCCGCGGTACGTGACGCAGTCGATAGCCAGGCACCGCCGGTGCACGCGCCTCTTCGCCCTCTCGCAGCCAAGTCTCATTAATTGCCATGACGTCAACACTATGACGTTCCATTGCGACAATGAATTCATCATGACGAGTTCCCAGCGAACCTATGTTTAGTAGACCTAATTTTAGTCTTTTATGTGTCATATAAAGTAATAAAATAAATATCTGAAAATAAATAAATAATAATTTACTAAGCTCTTAGGTTCGTAATGAGACTTAGACTGTGCAAGAAAAGAGGTGATTGTGCTATCAAAGTTTATGTAATTGAATAGTATGTGTGAAGTATTTATGTCAGGGTATTGTGTGATATTGATATGTTGTGTAGAAAGTGTCTGTAAAATAAAACTGCTAATATAAAAATAGTGCATTGGTACACTTGTGTAGTCATTAAAGTACAAATTATATAAAAGGACACCATACAGGAGATGGTATGCCAGCGCAGGCCATTTTTCTTTGGAATTACGATTACCATAACACACACACCAGAGGTTAACACACAAAAATGACCGTTTAAACCTAAAACGTAACCAAATACTTAAAATATTAAGCTTAAGTCTAATGAACAAACGATTTACACAGCAAAAACCTGCAGATTATCCTCTGTACGTATCCGATGAATTGTTGAACCTGTATCTTTCCGTGCGAATATTCGACCATCTCTTGTCCATATGAATCGCCATCCAGTACTTCGGCCGGAGTCAAAGGATAATTTATAACTTTGTCAAGCATAAAATATGAAAAGCTTAATTACCCTTCTAATTAAACGTAAAGTTCCAGTTGTATAATTAATGCCTAATTCATGAAAATAAGACTAGAAACTTAAAATACTTTTGTTTGAATTGGGTAGCCACCTTTTATTATGTAAATCCTAAAATGTCTTTGTCATATTCGTTGCGATGTGCCGGAATTATTTTTGTCATAGTTGCTTGTTATTTTTGAAAATACTTTTAAGAACAACTAGCTGTTGCCCGCAACTCCGTCTGTGTGGGCTATAATCCCGTAGGAATTACGTCAACAGGATACAACCTATGTCATGTCACATACAAAACCACGTGTAAAAGGTAGATAGTATTTATATTATTAAAAACTGTCTGTAAACTATATTTTATCCCACAGAAAAAATCAGAAAATAGGTTTAATTTTTAAGTTTCTTATGGAAACCTCTTAAGTAAACGGGATAATAAATGAAAAGCAAAAAAACTTTTTAGAAAAAGCTTTTATTATTTTTCAAGTTGCTCTCAACGAGCTTTTTCATTTGATACCCATACTCGAGAAGTGCTTTAAAAACAACTATTCCGCCATCTTGATTGGTCCGCCATATTGGATTGAGAATGATGTCATGTACCTGATCGAGCATTGTCATTCAAACTAAATTTGTATACAAAATTTCAGCTTAATTTGGTGAAGATATCTACTTCAAAATTGAGTTCTAAGATTCCACCCGAACGTACCTACTTCCATACACTCTTCCACGGAACTTAAGTAAACGGGATAAAAAGTAGACTGTAACCAACCTCAGAACATAAGCTGCTCGGTTGCCGAATTTCGTTACGATCGGTTCAGTAGTATTTTTGTGAATTGCAGACGAGATGCTAACAAAAAATCAAAAAAAAAAAAATTCTGCTACGTCTTTTCAGTTGCCTAGGGCTATTTTTTTAATATCTTCAATTAAAGAAATTCACTCTTCTACATTTTTATTACATGTACAGATTTTTTTATGATATTGGAAGGCAAACAAGCAGACGGATTTCCTGATAGTAAGAAATACCTACATGTCGCCTATAGATACCAAAGGTGGAAGTTAAATTAAAAGTTCAAAGAGAAAATGGTTCGGTAATGGTATTTACAAGCAGTGTTCACTATTATCTGGTTTCGATTTCTATAGTGTAGTACGAGATACACTTATGGCGAAGGTTTAAAATCTTAGCCTCAGTTTGGCAACGTGCCATTAGCGTCTTTAGTATAAATACTCAAAGAAAAGACCTGAAAATTTATTTCAATATAAGCTTATAAAAATTGCTTCACACTAATTTTACCATCCCAACTAATACAAATGAGAAAATGTGTATATTTGTATGTTCAATTTTTAAGCAAAGCGGCGGAACCTATTTTAATGAAATTTAGCAAAGAAATAGTCTAGACTTTGGAAAAGAAAGACATCTTCGCGTCGCGTCGTCTATCTAAATAACCCTTTAAACATTAGGTTTAAAAAGAACCCCGCAATAAATTAGCTGAATAAACAAAGAGGGTATTTTATGTTTTAACCTCTTAGTTCCTTACTTTCTTAATTTTCGAATGAGTTTATGATCAAACTTTTATAAAACTTTTGTTATGTTTAATTGCTAGCGGGAAAGTTTCCCAATCAAACTACTTTATCTTGTGCTAAATTCAACCCCTTTATTAAGCTCATAAATAATTGAGTCCCTTTGTTTTTTTGTGTACAGATCTAGCACGAAAAGATATCGATATCAAATAATTCATCATTTCAAAAATAGTATATTGTGTACCTACGTGACAGGTGTAAGTTTTTATTTTATTTTATTGAATCGGTCATGACTTTAAAACTCTAAATTCTTTGAAAATATGAAAAAGAAGTATTTGTTGACTTTTTACTACATGTATTCCTTACCATCAGAAGATCTTCATGTTGCATAGTAAAAAGCACGAGATTTTATGAAGATTCAACAAAAACGTAGTGAGACATTAGATTTAGCTGATATAATATCTTCGGTGATTACAATTGTTGTGTTATACGAGTATGTTGGCAAGTAGGGTTAGGTAGGTTAGGGTTGTTAGGGTAGTAGCCGATATCTTGTAAACATGGCCTGAGATTTTGGGCCAGTATCATCTTAGTTATGTAGGCTTGATTATCTGCTATGGTTGGGCCTGATTTATCTTCTGTATTCTGTGTTGCAGAGGTCAGATGGAAATTGCTTTTTTTGGGATAAGACAGCGAACAGGCACACGGGTCTCTTGATGGTGCAACAGTGGACAACAGTGGCCTATAGACACCATTGATGTTGTAGGTGCGCCGCTGCCTTGTGGTCGGGCTGTTAGACCTCATGTGCAAGTCTATCGGCTACCCTACCCTCCAGACCGGAACACAACAATGTCATTATGGCGGCAGGAATAGGTAAGGTTGTGGATTCCTACCCGACGAGTTGCTGCACAGCACTCCACCACCAGTGGTCATGTTGGTAGTAACCTAGTTAACCTATGCTAGCTATAAAGGCAATTGGTCCATTCTATACAGAGTACCTGGACCAACACGAGGAAAAGTTTGTTTGCTTTTTAAAAACTGGTACCCTTTTCTAACCCTCTAGATCTGATGTAGAAACAGGATAACACTAGGATGATGAAGAAGTATATATGGCAGTTATACTAAAGATTTTCCCTCTTAAGTCCTCACAACATAAAGAACTCGGACGCTGTCTACTGAATACCCTCTAGGGAGCAATCTCCGCTGGACGTTTTATTTGACGTGGACTGTCCCGAGGGATCTCTACTAATTTCGCAGCTTTCACTTATCTGATTGACCCTCGTTTAGATTATATCTCTGTTACAGCAAAAATTCGAATATGATGGGAGGCAAAATTAATCGATAATTATTTTTAATAAATAGAACCTGTGTGATTTCGATCTATATCCAATGTAATTCTAATGTGTACATGGAGCCATTATTTAAGAATGCTATTTGTGCCTGTAATAAGGAATATGCGTGTGATTTAGATATGGCTCCAAAACAATGTGTAATATTTATTTCTTAAGAAATATACCCACATAATTATATCCTAGTTTTTATTAATAAAATAAATTATTTAGAAGTAGTATTTTTTGTGAAACGAAACGTGACGTCACTGTCAAATGTCAACGCCATGTCAATTGATATCCTTATTTTTGCATCTTTGGGCATATGAAAATCACAATTCGATTCAAAAGATGAACACTGCATTTTAATAATATTATGTATCAAACACTTCGTTAAAAAAATATTGTTCTCACTTGTCAGGGGACGGTGATGTCACAAATAAGCGCACTAAAATGGCGGTGTTTAAATCATGCGAAAATGATCTTTTGAATTATTTTTTTTAGGTTATTTATCACTACTTTGCAAGTGTTATATTTCTTTCAGTTCTATAATTACTTGAAGAACTGTTAAAAAAACTAAAAAAAAACATGCATATTCTCTATTTGGTTTTATCTTAAATGTTTGTATTAGTGTATACTTTGGTGGTGCAATAAATCAATAAGTTATTATGATGAATAATAAGTTGATGAATGTGGAGGAAGCTAGGCAGGGAATCGTGACATTTGACATCTCGATAATCTCTGCCAACTTGGCGAGAGACCTCGCCTCAATATATGTTTGTATGTATGTCTGGTGTATGGATGTTATAACTATAGAAAATTTCTCATCTGAAAGACTGCATTCATTTCATTCCAACATTTTTTTGAATTTTTGTCTGTCTGTTTGAACCCGCTTATCTCTAAAACGGCTGACCAATTTTTAAGGGACTATCACTGGCTGGACAGCTAATGTAACAAGGAACGGTTTAGGCTACTTTTATTTTAGAAATGTATAAAAAAATAATTGAATAAAAACGCGGATGAAGTAGCAGGAATTAAATATTAAATTATAACGGTATTTAATATTAAAACAAATGCTTTTATCACCGAGCTTATATTGTATGAGGATGCCAATCACGTTCATCATATATCCTCCTGATAATGCAAACTTTGTAACAAAGTTCCTGTTCCGGGTTTCAAGTTCTTTGATCTAAACTTAAGCCAGTAAACTCAAGTCTTAATATCTGTAATTTCTTAACTGTATTATTGATAACCTGGAAATATATACAAGACTATTTATAAAGTATCACGAAATTTGACATTTCCAGAGTTTGTCATCGGGAGCCAGCTTTTAAGAGAAAAATCATACGAATTGTCATGCCAAATGCATCTTGGATAATTTTTTAAATTCGTCTGTCTATTTATCTTCCTTATTAAAACACTTGTACTGTTTCATTTATCGCCTACTTATATTTTACCTTAATTAAAAAATAGATTGAAAAATGTTTTAATTATAATTTCAGAATTTACTATATCTATAATATTATCTAAGGAAAATTTTCTCAGAAAAAAGTTCATATTTCAATTGCGAACAAAATTTAAAATATTAATTGAAAAGTAAACGGCCTTAGAAACTTCGTTGGTTGGGTGATTACGAACATTTGAACTTTTTAAACTTTTGAAAAGGCATTTTCACAGTTCACAGAACTTCAAACAAATGGTTCGGAACTTTCGCCAGGATGGTAATGTCTGAAATTTTATCCTTAAAAAGGATAGAGCACTCAAGTACTGTAAACATGACAAGTATCCCTAGCACGAACATTAAGGAATTAATAAGTCGAATGCGACAGCTTTCGATTCGATAAAATATGTTCGAAGAAATAATAATAATATAAATGCAATAATATAAATCTAACAGAAAGTAAATTTCTAAATAATACAAAATCTTCCAATTTTTATTACATAAGAGTAAATTACGAACAAACCATATTATAGATAGACAAAAAATAATAATATTAAATTAAATTTTTGGGTAGAAATGTCAGGAAATGGAGAAATTTTAGGAAATATTTATTATAATAAAGTTTTTGTATATATTTTCTATGAGATAGGATTCGTAATGATGAAATTCGTAGACGAACGAAGGTTACCGACATAGTTATCAAAATTAGCAAGCTGAAGTAGCAATGGGCAGGCCACGTAGCTCGAAGGACCGACAACTGTTGGGGAAGAAAGGTCCTCGATTGGCGACCACGAATCGGCAAAAGGAGCATAGGCCGCCCTCCAACCAGGTAGACTGATGACCTGAAGAAGGTGGCGGAAAACCGCTGGATTCAGCAGGCACAGGACCGGGTGGAGTGGCGTCGATCAGGGGAGGCCTATGTCCAGCAGTGGACAAGAAAGGGCTGATGGATGGATGGATATATTTTGGACCATATCCTCGGAGAAAGTAATACAATTTCATGATAATAATCACTACTGGAAATGTTGGCCACTAATTCAATATCACCTGATTTCTAAGTTTATTTGAGTGCACTATTTGATTTTTAATTTCGACATAACAATTAGAAAAACTAAAATGATCATGCTAGGACTACTAAAAGTATGAACTGGTCGAATATGAAAAAGTAAAGCTGATTTTCGCACAAGATTCAATTTTGCATTAAATACGTTAAATGTGAATAACTTTATGAAACATAATATCATTGGAGTTGATAAGAAAATCTTGTGTTCTCTTAAAACTTTGCTTGTCTATAAATTCTAAGAAATATCAAGAGTTGAAAGATCTATTTATCATCTTTGTGTACTTTAAAAATTTGTAACTCAAAGACAGTAGCGTAAATTTTTATGATGTTTGTAATTTTGAATTTTTCATCGTTGGAAAAAGAGAAGTCTTTTCCGTCAGTTTCTTAACGTTTACGATTTGAATTTGACTGACGTGATCTTTATTATTACTAAACATATTTTGATAAAACATATTTTAGATTATACCTTTTGGCTGCAATTAAAATAAAAATTAAATCAATATGATTCCATTCTTTTTTCCTGTGCTGCGGTAGGTAAATTATACAAACAGACAAACTAAAAAGAATTCCCAAAAAAAAAGTTTTTAGAGGTAAGAATGACATTGTCGTCTTCCGGTCCAGAGATAAAAACGAGCGATGGGGTCGTCATATACTTTTAAATCAAATAAATAAATCACGGCAATAATTCATCTTAAAGTAAAATAAATAAAATATCAACAGTCAACATTTGCCGCTCCATATTGGACCAATAGAACAAATGCGGTCTCGCAGGACAGATGTGTCACATTTCACTAATGGAACTTCCAATGGATGTGGAAAAAGCAAACGCTTATTCCCTCAGGACTCCGCCGAGATATAACAAATATCTTTGATTTTCTTTAATAATATTTAATTTGTAAGATTTGTAACAGTTTCGAGCTGAACTAACGACATGAAATAAAAGTATAATCTGATCAATTTTCATGTATTATAAGGCAAATAGGTCGATTATGAAATAAACGTCGACAAGTGCAAGTCGTATCAACTCGTGAAGCGTTCCGTAGTGGCAAACATAGATTAAGAATAAATTAAGATTTAACAAGTAATGTTAGAATGCATATCTCAAAATACTACCAGGTTACTAATAAGCCCATGGCCCATGTTTTACTTAGATTCTTCACCTGGGTGATGGACAGGGACTTTATAGGTCCGTGCTTCACCCGATGACGTAATTGTAAAATGTCAATCAATAAATTTTGTTACCGATATGATTTCAAGATTTAAATAATTATTTTACATGATTTTTTTATGAGTTTACCGAACCCTAAAAATGGAAGCCAATTAAGCATTACCATAAAATGTTGCTCAATTTAAGGCTTTCGTATTGTCGAGCTAATATAACAAGTAACACTTGACCTACTTGTAATAAGTAATTTCACAAATTTCGGAATGTTTAATTGGCTTTATTAAGCTTCGTATTTCCGGCATCAACTTGGCATGCTTGATTTTTGTCAAAACTCACTTGTTTTATATGACTCGTATGAGTTTTGTAACACACCACTTACTGCGTCGTTACCGTCGGCGAAGTTATCATTTGTATGCCAATTGTATTTGTAGAGTTCCCTTTTAAAGTTATTCAGTTCAATTTCTGTAAATTTTTTATAATTATGTATCTGTACTAATTTCGTAAGAAAGTTCTTTTACCAAGGGGCTTGGAAATTTGGGGAGATTTCAGGTTGTGAGACTCAGAGATGCGCGTCTTCAACATTTTTTTTAATAATAGTAATATTAATATAGCTAGATCGCCTCTGCGGTGTAACGGTACAGGTGTCGCCTGTTAAAACCGTTTGCAATGTAGCGTCCCGGGTTCAATTCCCAAGTCGGGCAACTTTTCTTAAATGTTTTTCAGATTTTTCGGAATACCTAATTTTATTCTGAATTACTTAAAAAAATCTGAAAAACATTTAAGAACAGTTGCTCAACCTGGGAATTGAACTTTGGACTCTACATTGCTAACGGTTTTACCTTTACACCACAGAGACGATAAATTTATGTTTTACATATAAAATATGTTGTCGTTTGTAAAACATTTGATTTATTTGAAACAAAAATCCCAATCTACCCAACATTGTAAACGTTGCATACTCGAATTTGAAAACATAAATATGGTGCCGCTTCTGAAGCACGTCGTCGAAACTTACTTTAAGTGTTTGTTATCTTTTCCAACGGAATTAAAACGTAAGATATTGAACATCTCAGTAGTTACAAATTGGTTAGTATACGCTTTTTATTCTTGTACGATTTTATTTGTCTCATTCGGATGTCTTGTTTGTCTGTAGAAATCTCGCATACAAGCTACTTAATACGTGTTTTGGCTTTTTTGTTTGCTCGTAATAACATTTATGTACCACGGCTCTATCACAGTATTTTTTTGTCTGAATTTCTTTATTGCCCTTATTTATCTTTATTAAGAAAGTATTGATTTAGTTGGATATAATAATAGAATTCTCCGTTCGTATAAAAAGAAAGACGGATTTGTTACAACACTTACAACACTCGAGATCTGTTGGACCAATTTTCATGGTTTTTGATTGATTGGATTTGTCTTAAAAATAATTAAAACAAGATGGAGAAATAATTATAAAAAATGAATAATGTTTAATTGATGATTAGTACATGTCAAACATTTCTTGTCCATCTGTCTATTTCCGAAAACAATTTCTAAGATTTATTCTAAAGGGTGACTAAAAATTATATTTATGTATTTTTTTTTATCATTATCTTTCTGTATGTATTACTCATCATGATAAAATAGTTCTATGTATATCCATATTAATATTTATGTTGTATCATAGTATTATGTTCATCAAAGCTTAAATTAGTTCAGCTAAATGGTAACACGACATGCATTGACTGTTAGGCAGTACGAAGTTCGCCGGGTCAGCTAGTATTAAAATATTACAAAATAAGACAAACTTGCATGCCTCTTGGTTAAAATTATGTAGGTAACAATATCCCTACGCATATTCAAAACATTGAAACTCTGTGGACCTTTTAAACTAATTTAAACTTTTCACGCCTACGGACCCTTTTCATTTGATGTGGGTTACAAGAATTACTAAAATAAAGAAATATCATCATGCCCATATCCCCTTAGCGGTAAGTAGAGTTACATAGAGATCATTACATAGTAGAGATCAGCCGACGAAATTAAGTCCCAAGTGACAGGTGGCAAGTCCGTCACTATATCGGGCACTAATTCAATCCCAGGCAAAGTTGTTTTTCAGATAAACTGATAAAACTCATGGAACAAATTACCCTTCCTGGGAATCGAACCCGGGTCCTTGTGCATTTTTTTTAAAGACAGCGAAGAAGTATACGGGTATCTTAATGATAAGATACACCCTTAGATATTGTAGTTGCATCGCTGTCCTGTGGTCGGGCTGTTAGACCTTATTTTTAAATATACCTACTACTACCCTGCCCTCCAGACCGGAACACGACAATATCAATATGGTGGCAGGAATAGGTAAGGCTGTGGATCCCTACCGGGACGATTGAGTCTAAGTCCGATACCGTTTGACCACAGGTTCTATTATATGGCTGTATTTAATATTTGAGACACAAATTAAAGTGGTTCCCTATACGACATAATATGTTCTTGCAAGGAACTCTAATAGCTAACTTGGTTATGAATATTCTAAACGATAATGGGACATAAGTCAGTGGAAAAAGAAAATAACGACTTTCTGGATCACAAAGTCTACCAAATTTTATGGCGATTTCTTGGCAGTGCGGGTGGCTAAAATATATGATATTTAAAATTTCATTTAATTTTAACTCAACTTTTCTCTTTGTCTTTTTAACTATACGATTATTTATTTATGTAAATATATTTTTTTCTAATATTAGTATCTATAAAAATATAAATGGACAACATCTCTAAATTATTTATCTCACAAAATAATAATCATCAAAATTTGGAATTCACGTCGTAATTTTGTTGCGTAAACACAAAAGAACATACTGACCAATTTAGAACGACTTTCTTTAAAGATGGTTAAAGAGTTTTAAAACCGATAAAGCCATTCAAAATAATTTTTAATTCACGTCGTAATTTTGTTGCGTAAACACAAAAGAACATACTGACCAATTTAGAACAACTTTCTTTAAAGATGGTTAAAGAGTTTTAAAACCGATAAAGCCATTCAAAATCCTCATCAAATGTGACCAATTTTATGGCTGAATAAAAAATGTGTACTCCAGTGATTGGACAGCTTTTAAAACTTCCTCCCAAATTGCCGACACGTCGTAAAGGTTCGAGTTAATTTTATAGCACAAATTCACATACATGTTACCAATTGTAATTCACTACGTTTTATGTGGGATCGTAAGTACACCTATTAACCCAATTTAGCGATACGCTGTTAGGAAATGGGTTTATTAAAAGACTTAAGTAAACACCTACACGTTAAGGGCCTTAGCAGAGTTCTGTGACATTTTAATTTCTACTTCATCGTAGGCTGTTCCCGTTTCTATATCAGATGATATTGGGGTCAGCTACCTAATCTGGAGGAGTCAGTTTTTTACACAGAGTGACTGTTATCTGACCTCTGCAACCCAGAAGGGAAACCAGGCCCAATCCTAGGTCCTGTTATGTTTTATAAATGTATATTTTGTTTTAAATACATGTTAGTAGCTAAACTACTGAAATGGAAGACGACGTCCAAAGATCTAGAGTACCGAAGTTCGTAAGAAAATGTATTTCTTCTTTATAACAATTTAAAGTTAGAGTAAAAAGCACAAAGTTTTACACAGAGTGTATAAAATTAAGTGAAAAATAACGTTAACTGTCACAAGAATGGTTAAGTCTTTTTCACGCATTTTTTTACTTGTTTCCATCCATTCAGAGCGTATACCGCGCGATAAAGAACTTTGTTTTAAAATAAATATGTCTTTTGTATGACACTGATGTTAAATGACGAATCCTTCCGTCTGCGTCTGAGAGTTCTCAGTTACCTACTAGGTCACTCATTAAAGTTGGCATCATAATTGCCTTCCTGATATGACCACAGTCAGAGCAAATTTTCAAAAAAATAATAAAATCCCGAGTACCCTTTGTCCAATATGTATATAACAATTTTAGTATTACGCCGAAATTGATAGTTTGAAATAAATTTTGTGGCAACATTTATAAAAAGGCAATATTAAGACGCAGATTCTAATTCGCTTTTTAAATCAACAATTTTGAATTGAGAGGAGAAATCAAGATGAATACAAATAGTTGCTATTATCCTTGGGAATATAAAACGGTTTATGTTTCAATGGTGTAGTTTAAAGTTTCTTACAACCGACAAAAAAACGGAAGATGTTCTCAAGTAAACGCGTATTTTTCATATCAGACGCAAATGTTTATACAGAATTGCCAGATTTTTACAATTCTTTTTTAATTATACATTTAGGTAACAATCTTTTGAATATTATTTGTATTATAATTATTATTTGTATTAGACTATTAAACACTCTACGAAAAAGTAAT
>DVZL01004082.1:0-13273 GCA_018236625.1 Lasaia peninsularis | reverse complement strand
GGTGCCGTGTGCGTGGTGCCGTGCGCGTGGTGCCGTGCGCACGGTGCCGTGTGCATGGTGCCGTGTGCGTGGTGCCGGTAATTGTGAAATATAAATGAATTGGTTATATTTATAACCTCCCCCTCCCTTTTGCAGCAAAAAGTAGCCTGTGTTCTTTCTCAAGGTCAACTCTATCTTTGTACTAAAATTCATCAAAATCTGATCAGTGGTTTAGGCACGAAGGCGTAACGTACAGACAGACAGAGTTACTTCCGCATTTATAATATTATAACATAGACAACTTTCAAAGGGCAGACATTTTTCCGACTTATAATACTTATTGCGTGAAAACATACCCTCTTTTTAATGTAGTCCGTTAAAAAGTAGCCTATGTCCTTTCTCAAGAAAAGCTCTATCTCTGTACAAAATTTCATCAAATTCGGTTTAGTGGTTTAGGCGTGAAAGCGTAACATACAGACAGACAGAGTTACTTTCGCATTTATAATATTAAGTACGGATACTACATGTAAAAGAGCCTCGGTGGCCCAGTGGTACGTGCTTCGGTCTTCTATTTCGGTGGTCCAGGTTCGAACCTCGACATGTACCAATGAGTTTATCCAACTTATACATTTTTACGCTCTCTTACGGTGTAAAAAAAGATGATATCTAGACGGATGTGTTATCTGTCTAACTATCACGGTTCATAAGATACAGCCTTGTGGCAAGCATAGGCTTTATTTTGCTCTCATACTTTGCTGACTAGATATATAATAAATGCCTAACACGGCGATTGATAGATAAAAAACAAAGTACGTTCATGCCTATTATCCCCGAAAGGGTAGGCAGAGGTGTGCCAGCATATCCACGACTCGTAAGTTCAGTAGATATACTAGAAGACCCACGATTAGCCAAGGTACTACGGCCCTGATGTTATAGGTGGCAAGCCTATCGCCATTTCGGGCAAATTCCGATCCCGGGCAATATAATGTTAACTCAGAAAAATCTTAAAAACATTTAAGAGAAGTTGCCCGACCTGGGAATTGAACTCGGAACCCCACGTGGCAAACGGTCTTTACAGGCGACACCTGTACCGTTACATCACAGAGGGGATTGATAGATATTAACCTAAAAAGACTTAAAAACAGCTTCACACAATGGTCTACTCAACTTATTAGGAATATTTCGAGATGAGGTCTTTCGGTTTGCTAATAGTAAGCCGGATTATGGCAATGTTAGCGATGTGCCATTAACATCTTCGGTGTTATAGACGTATGCCGTAAATTAGTGAAGAAATTTCGTGATAGTTTTGTATCTTTTACACTTACCCCTGATACAAAGAACAGTCTCAAAATCATGATAATAAAATCAAGAAAATATATTACGACCTTTTGCACCTACGAATACTCGATGATATTAGGTCCCATGATTTGAGAGTTTGCTACCTTTGACATCATTATATCGGGCGATGTAATATTTTTAATATAAACTGAAAAAAGTACCTTCACGCCTATTATCCTCGAAAGGGTAGGCAGATGTGTGCTAGTATATTCACGACTTCTGAGTCCAGTAGATATATTAGAACACCCACGATTAGCCAGGGCACTAGAGCTCACTAAAAAAACTCATAAAAACAAGTTGCCCATGGAACCCAGGACCTTGTGCGATAAAGTCGGACACCGACTACGCTCAACCATAGAGGCTTTAATAGATTTATGAATAATATCGTTATTTTAATATATTTTTTTAATTCTTATTATGGTCGTAGGTATCCGGGAAGATCTAGGTTGACATTTGTCGACCAAACAGCTGGTGTATTATCCGAGGATGATGTCGAGAGTCTCCGAAACCGACGTGTTTGTACGAAAAGAGTAATTAACGTAGAAGATGCTGGACAGGTATGTAGAGATCGTAACACTTGACACTCGATACTTTCTGCTTGAATTATTAGGAACCTGGCGTGAAGGTATACAGTTTTGCCCTGAATCTATACAAATAAATAAAATTGGAGTGTATGTTTGCATGATAACATATACCGAAACAACATTTTTTATAATTTTTGTCCGTCTATCTGTTTGTACCCACTAATCTCTGAAACGGCTGGACCGATTTTAATCGAACTTTCACTGGCAGACAGCTGATGTAATAAGGAAGTGCCTAGGCTACTTTTATTTCGGAAATTTATAAAAAAACAAAAATTGAATAAAAACCCGGACAAAATTGCGGACACAGCTAGTTCAATGTAATTTAGAAGATGGTAATATTCTCGTGTAATATATGCATAATTCATGATTATTGTTTCAGAGCTTCTTCGGTGCAGTGGATTTTATGAAGACATGATGAAGTGGGGCTTGTCGGCGTCGTCTGAATCTCAATAACGTTGTAGGGCTCTCCACCGTACAGAGCGCTACCATAAGACCACAGATATATTACGCGCAGAGACTTAATTATATTGTATACTAGCCGTGCGCGCCACTTCGTCTGCGTTTTTTTAATTATTTTAATTTATACATTTCTAAAATAAAATCTAAAAGTAAAATGTTGCCTCAGCCGTTCCTTATTACATCAGCTGTCTGATATGGATTTATATTATAGGAAGATTTTAATGAAATTTTACTAAAATATAGATTACTAGCGACCCGCCCCGGCTTTGCACGGGTATACTATACATGTTATACATAAAAACCTTTCTCTTGAATCACTCTATCTATTTAAAAAAACCACATTAAATTCCGTTGCTTAGTTTTAAAGATTTAAGCACACATAAGGACTGATAAAAAAGTGAAGTTTTATAATATGTAATGATATATCAGAACAACACATAGGGTAGTTTTTTTACACACATCCTTACTAATATTATAAATGCGAAAGTGACTGTCTGTCTGTCTGTTATGTTTTCACGCCTAAACCACTGAACCGATTTTAATGAAATTTGGTATGAAGATAGAATTAAACTTTGAAAAGAACATGGGCTACTTTTTAACCTACATTAAGACTACATAAAATAAGGTATGTTTTTACACAACAAGTAAGATGGAAACATTTCTGCGCTTTGATAGTTATCTGTGGTATTAAAATAAATCATGCGGGCGAAGCTGCGGCCGGAAAGCTATTCTTATATACATATATACAAAGAATAAAAAATTATACACACTATATTAAACTCTACCGACTATATTAAAAATAGTATGTATTTACGCAATAAGTATTATAAGTCGAAAATTTTCTGCGCTTTTATTATTCAAGCCGATGAACCCGCTGACGGAAAGCTAGCCTTAAATAATTCAAATGAATTTTTTGATGTATACAATTAATGAATATTTAAAAAAAGGGTTTGAATGGTCTGTTGTAAAACTACCCTGTTTTGAAAGAAGATCGCTGGGGGGTTTAATATTAAAAATAAAATAAAGGAACCGATCACAGTGTAGTGGCTCAAGCATTGTATGCTTTTTAATAAATGCCGAAATCACTGTAAGTACCCAATGCATATATATTACATACAATATGGCGTGTTTCGTCGCAAAAATAATATTTTTATCCCTTAACTTAATAAATCTCCAATCGCTTTTGTGGGTGTAGTTAATGTCTGACTTTAAAGCACGAGGTCTTAGTTCTATGAGTATTTCAGTTTATTTAAAACTAGCTGTGCCCACGACTTGTCTGCGTTTTTATTTAATTATTTTATACATTTCTAAAATAAAAGTAGCCTGAGCCGTTCCATATTAAATTAGCTGTCTGGCAGTAAAAGACCCGTCAAAATCTGTCCAGCCATTTCAGAGATGCGTATATGTACTCTTGTAAACATACATATGCATTATGCACTTAGTAAAAAGCGATTGTTTTAATATTACACACAGACGCTCCAATTTTTGTATAGACTGGCTGCCCGACCCGGCTTCGCACAGTTAGTTCATTATTGATTTAATAACGACAGCGCCACCTACCGGATCCAATGTATTTTTAAATCATCGAAATATCCATATTAAATTTCAACCCAATCGGCCCAACCGTTTAGAAGTTATTTCAAATAGATAAGTACGGAACTATAATCCATAATACCCGTTATCCCATTACCCATTTTCCCGTAGGAACGAAGCATTTTCCGGCAGTAAAAAGTAGCCTATGTTCATCAGGGATAATGTCGACTACTATTAAGTATAAGAAACTTTTCAAATCGGTCCAGTAGTTTCGGAGATTATTCAATATAAACAAACAATCAAATCTTTCCTCTTTATAATATTATAGTATATTATAGTAGTATTTATTATAGTAGTATTATAGTATAGAAAACCATAAAGTTGACTGAGATAGGATATGTGCCAGATATGGCGAAGTACTTGCCACCTGTCACATCATAGGACCTAATATAGGCTGTTTGTGGGTGCATATCTCTGCCTAGCCCTTAGGGAATATGGGCGTGATGATATTGATTTCTTTTTATCTTCAGCAATAACATCATCACGTGGAATGATCATGTCGAAAGAGAAGATGAAAGATTAACTTTAACATCTTTTCCCCGTGTTGGTCCGGGTCCTCCGTGTAGAATAGACCTACTGCTTTTCTACCAGGCAGCTCGTAAGAGACGAGCATAGGTTAACTGGGTCACTACAAACATGACCACTGGTGGTAAAGTGTTGTGCAGCAACTCGCCCGGGTAGGGATCCACCGCCTTATCTATTCCTGCCGCCATAATGACAATGTCGTGTTCCGGTCTGGAGGGTAGGGTAGCCGGTAAACTTGCACATAAGGTCTAACAGCCCGACCACAGGGCAGCGGCGCACCTACAACATCTATGATGCTATAGGCCACGGTTGTCTCTTACGATCAGGAGACCCGTGTGCCTGTTCGCTGTCTTATACCATAAAAAAAATAGTTTTTTTTATATTAAAAAATCAACCTTTCTAAGCCGAAATAAATAAAAAGTGTGAAACCTAAAAAGGTATTTATCATAAAAATAGATCTTTAAAAATTAAAAGTGATAAGTGAAAAATTACATATGTTTTTTTATTAAAAAAAATAAAAATGTGGATATTTCAACAAGCGCCTATGAAAAATATAGAATATAATCCATATCCATTACTTTAGTAATCCTCTAATTAAATGATTTAGTTATAACTATAAATAATATGTGGCATGAAAGTGCCCCTAAGACAAGCCAAAAAAACAGCAAGGTACTTTTTGTTGAAGCGCTACGACTTTTATTAAACCCTCGGGATGGGTTAATACCACATTTTTTCCTAAAAAAGCGACAAACGAGAAAGCAATTGACCTGATGGTAAGTGACTATCACTTTTAAAATGGATAATTTATTTTTAAAGGTACCTCAGTCGTATTGCTTTGTAAATTCACCACCAACAACATTTCTTTATGTGATAAATAAAACTGAGGCGTCCTATTTCTAAAATTTCAAACAATTTTTTACTTACTGCATATGCATAATACCCGGTACATATACCAAAATATTTTTTTAGATTTGTTTGTATATCTGTCTGTTTGTTTCGGCTAAACTCTGAAATGTCTGGACTGATTTTTATGAGACTTACTGGTAAATGCTTACTGGAGTAGCTGATATAATAAGGAGAAACTTAGGCTCTTTTTATGTTATTAAATTCAAACGCAGACGAATCACGGGCACAGCTTATAGGTATTTTACAAAAAATGGGTTTGATAAAGTAAAAAAATTAAAAAAAACACAAGATAACTGCTTGTTAATTATAAAGCAAATTCTTTGTATGGGTTCCTAGTGTAAGAATCTTGAATTTACATGACATCTGATAATATAAAATAACTTTTTGATACTGCGAATCTTAGCATTATTTTACATTTGCGAGTTTTTGATTAGTAGTGTGCTATAAAATCATTACATTTATTCGTCAAATTATTTTTTTCTATTTTTAAAATTATTTATGTGTTCCAGTTTACTAATTAGACCTCTGCCTTATTCTAGACTAAAGTGTTAATAATTTTATATATATTCCAATTTATTTCCTGACTTTGCCAATATAATGCATTAATTAACATTAAAAGTAATGTAATTTAATATATTATTATGACATTAAAACACAAGTCGACTAATCGTTGATTAAAATCTTAAACATTCATTATTTTTTGTATATTAATTTGTGCTAAATATATCAAAAACACCCGCATAATACGTATAATATGGCTTCCACATCTGTATTTTTTCTTTAATTATTATTATATATTTTCCGAGATAATATATCCTCGATATTCTGTATTTTTGATCATTTGCGCTTGGTGTAACTTCAATTTATTCATATTTTAAATAAAAAACACATGCAAGATAGGATAGGACCCAAATAAAGCGGACCTTAATCATATATTTTTTTATATGGCAACGAGCAAGCACACGGATCTCCCGATAGTAAGAGACAACCGTGGCCTATAGACATCATAGATATTGCGTCGCTGTTTTGTGGCCGGGATGTTAGGCCTGATGCAAGTTTACCGGTCTGGAGGGTGGGGTCCCTCCAGACCGGAAAACTACAATGTCATTATGGCGGCAGGAATAGGTAAGGCGGTGGATCCCTACCCAAACGAGTTGCTGTACAGCACTCTTATATCTCCGAAAGGTTAGGCACAGGTACAGGTACACCACCAGTGGCCATTGATACTCTTATATCTCCGAAAGGTATCTAGACACCCACATCCGGCACAAATCTAATCCGCTACAAATCCAATCACAGGCCATGTTTTTTTTCAGATGAACTGAAATAAACTTTGGACATATTATCTTAACTCAACCACTTAGGCGACGAATGTCCCATTGTATAATACTTAAATTGTCCACAGCTTTTATAAATTTTAAGAACCTGGGTGACCGAGCTTTGCTCGGTAGTTCTTTTTTGTTTTTCCGTAATTTTACATGATAAATATATATATTTCTAAAAAGAGTAGAACGAAAAAAAAACTTTTAAAATAATCAACCAAACAAAAATCGATTTTGCCTCAGCTAAAAACTGAAGTTTTCGTTACACACAAGACGTGTCTAGATCAATTTTTACCCCACAAAACCACCAGGTACTAAATTACAACGAAAACTTTAAAGCCGTTTTCGATATTGCCGGTATAAATTAATATACAAGAATTGCTCGTTTAAAAGTATTACATAAATATAAACTCAGTTATAAATATAAACAAGTAGCCGTCATAAGACGGGAAATCTAATACTAATAGCAAGTTTTGCTAAGCAAAAAATAAGTAAAACAACTCAATAAATCTTCGAACTACTCTGACGGGGACAACAAAAAACATTAAACTGCGATGAACTCATACGAGTGTAACTAAGAGATTTTTTTTCAATATTTATAGCTTATTTATTATAAATTTGTGACTTTAGAGAAGACGACAAACTGTTCGTAACATTATGTCATACGACAGATAAATATTGTTTTAGGGTTCCGTATCCAAAAGGCAAAATCGTAAAATCATCGTCATGCTAGCGTTTATCTCGGTTATTCCTCTCATCGAGTGTTAGAACTCTAGGCACAGAATAATAAGTACTATAGTACAGAACCTGCACTTCTCGTAACAATTCATAGAAATAGTGACTCTATTAACTGACAACAAAGTTCAATTCAGCTCGTGTAAATGCTCCGCACACGACGAGATGTTGACCTAACTATTCCCGCTCTCTTTTAACTCATAACTCTGTCACTATCTGGCGTAAAGTGACGCGATAATTTTGGTACTATACTGATTTGATACTTATCGCTGTAGGTATAACGGCCGAGCAGCGGAGGTCAAGGTCCGCTTCCCAACTTTACTTCTCCCCTTCACTCGCTCCCGTGTCATGTCGTCGTGGATTGTCGTGGAACAAGACAAGTGTTCAACATAAATACATAATAATTATTAGAGATGCTGAACACATGTCTTGTTCCACGACACCAAACCAGCGTTTCAAGGGTGAAAGAACAAGTAAGTGAAAATATTCTCTTTTACCGATTCAATCTATCGGAATGGAAGTCCGAAGCACTAGCCACTAAACCATTGAGGCTCATATTTTTAACATACGTTTTGTAATTGATATCTTTAGCTAAGCCGTTTGTTCTGATATTAATAATTAATAAAGATAGGTGAAACGAACCGGACAGGAAGTACATTTGTACGACGCGCCTTCCATAATACATTACTAACACTGTGCCCCGCTGTTTTATCCACATTAACTTGCACATAAGTTCTAACAGCCCGACCACATGGCAGTGACGCACCTACAACATCTATAGTGTCTATGGGCCACGGTTTTCTCTTACCATCAGGAGATCCGTTTGCCTGTTCGCTGTTTTATCCCATAAAAAACAATCTCATAAAGAACTATCTATTTGAAAACTATTTTAAAAACACTAAGAGTAAATATAATAAAAAAAAAACAAAATCAAATCTTGCCTGGCACAAGACATTTTTTTTATTTTTAATTGTTATCCTATTTCAGATGAAAATAAATCCAATAATAAAAAAAATGGTCCAGACGTTCTGGCGTTGTATTTACAGTAGTCATTTTACCGATTTCCCATAATATTGACACTTTTAACACACATTCTTCAAACAAATAAACAATAATTTTTATTTATACCCTGTTAATTTTTTTAATTGACAGAATTGGTCGTTATTTTCTTCTTCGCTTATAATAATATAATGGCTTCCAATCGTTTTTCACGATTCAATTAGCCAATTTCAAGTATAGAGCTATCGCATACTGAGAATATAATATTTTGATCAGATTAAATTAGTCATTATTGAGGTACCTAAAAAAAGATAAAAAAAATAACACCATACTTCACTAAAGTCGACTATACAAAATATGAGTTATTAACTAAATATAACTACAGTTTAATTGTGTTTTTTCAGACGTTATTTTATAACTTTTTGAAATTAAAACTGTCATTTTGCAAATTCGTGCCAAAAACTGTTGTATAATGCGACTCGGTCAAGCATGATACACAATTTACTCTAAACGCTTCGCAACCAAAACGCAGAAGAAGCCACGAGCAAGGCTTGTCTTACATATAATATGTGAAGAAATATTCCTAGTACGTGGAAGTTCGTGTTTCACCCACAAAACTGTTTACTAAGGTTTCACTTTCATTTCATAGAATACAACAAAACTAGCTTTGTTGCGTGTGTTTTTCTATGTTAAAGATTAAATAGATAGTATAGGTCGCAAATATACAAATAATAATTTATCACAATAAGCCTTGTTTTTGTTCTACGTAAGTTATTGTCCAAAGAGACAGTTTCTTGAGTAGTTGTTTTAATAAAAGAAAAACATTCATCTCTCTAATCATAAATACCAGCAGAAAATCATCAATTTATGATATTCATTTCTGACTATCAAGTAACTAAAATAATATAGATATAAAAATAAACACTTCTAATCATCAAAAGATCTAAAAAATAACAAAATATGTACTGTATGTTAGGATATCGGTTTAACATTATAAATACTTTTAGGGAGTATATACTCCAATTATTTATTTTTATAGTTAATACTCGTACAAATAAATAATTGGAGTGTCTGTAATTCTGTATGTAATATTAAAATTATTGCTTTTTACTAAATGCATATGACGTATGTTTACAAGGTACATATACCAAAAGAACAATTTTTGAGATGAATTTTTTCTCTGTTTATCTATAAAACATAACCTTGACTAAGATTGGATTTGTGTCTGATAAGGCGCAGACATGCCATTTATAATATAGGACCTAATATCATTCGCTAACAGCGATATTTTTTTTTATTTCCGAAATATCTTGTTTAGTTACACCTCAGTGCTAGACTATCTTCTCAATATCGCGTGTTATACCAACAAAACAAGCCATGGCCCATCTATATTATACCGTTTTTCCATTCGAAACGACCTAGATTGTTACATATGTTTCGATTTTATGAGTGGACCGGTCGAAGCACGCGAACCTCGATAATCGGTTAACTATTATTACGTAAATAGTTTGAAATATATAGAATTTGAACTTGTGCTTTGGCAAACCGAATTATAATTAGGCAAATCTACGCAATATTCGTAACAATTATCATAAACGTAGATACGCTTATAAATAGACTAAGTCACGATCGCGTGATTACTATATTCATTTGTTTTATACATACATAAGGTACTCCCCATTACATCAACTTTTTGCGTAACGTAGGTTAAAGGGGTTGAAATAGTAAAGAGGACACATGAGCCATTCTCACTTTTGTGAATGTTTTAATACTGCGACGGTCGCCAGGACGGATGAATTCAATTTAATTATTAAATATCTCTCGACAAATAACACAAATTGGTCTAAAATTAGTAAGCAAATTATATGCTTGTATCATAATACAAGCATATAATTTACTTATATGCCCATAGACATAAGTATATAAAACACATTATGTATAATATAAAATAGACAACATAATAAATTTAATAAAGCCAGACCTGGAAATACATGTTCATCACTCACTTGTCTGCCCCTGTCGGGAATAGAACCCGAGCCTTGCAGTTGATCGGTGGCATTAGGTGAGTACGCTAACCTCGATCAATGAAAAGAAACTAAGCATTGAAGAAATCTTTATATGATTTTGTAATTGCAAAATACTTTCATCCTTAAAAATAAATCTTTCGTTCTAAATTTAATCCTTAGCATAAAGTAATTAAAATCCGTCAAGTGCGAGTAGGACACGCTCACGAAGGGTCCCGTACCATTATCTATGAAAACGGCAAAAAATCACGTTTGTTGTATGGGAGCACCTTTATTTTAATCTGTTTGTAGTATTTTTTATTTATTTAATACTTTATTGTACACACAACTCATACATACAAATGAAACAAATAAAACAAAAATGCACAAAAGACGAGCTTATCTCTATATACCGAGATTTCTTCCAGCCAACCCAAAATTATCTGATTGCTGTGATTGGAAGACGGAAGGCATCGTGCACTATAAAATAAAAATATGTTAAAAATAATAATAGTGATACATATACATATAAAGTTTATAGCGGTAACAGCAATACATCATATGTGACCTACCTATCACCATTATCCATTTAAACGTCAAAAAATCACGTTTGTTGTATGGGAGCAACCTTTATATATTTATTTTATTCTGTTTTTAATATTTTTTTGTTATAGTGGCAACGGAAGTACATCATCTGTGAAAATTTCAATTGTCTAACTATAACGATTTATGAGATACAGCTTGTTGACAGAGAGATATACACATAGACGGACGGTGGAGTCTTAGTAATAGAGTTCTGTTTTTTACCCTTTGGGTACGGAACTCTAAAAATGGAGAAGTAAGAATAGGTTTATCTATCGCTAAAAGAAAAATGACGCCGTCTTTGTGTAAAGCGAGTAATGAAGGAGGAAGCTAGGGCGTATGTGGGTATCGTGACACTTGCTATTCTCAGCCTACCCTGCAAGCGACCTAGCATAAAAATATTTTTTTTTGCAGATCATTCAAATCCATATTCTTACAAACTAAAAAAAAAACAAATTGAAATTGATTATAGAAACACAATTACAATTAAAATCACAATTACAAAATATCAAAAAATCATAAAATAAAACATAAACTTAACTAACAAACTAAATACTTTGTCACGATTGTTTCTGCGTGAGGTAGAGGTCACAAACTATTTTAGAAATCTCCCCCTCTGGATATTGGTGTGCATTTGCAATCAAAACTCCAGCAGAGGAGAGACCCACCTATTCATAACTGCATTCACAATACTGTTGCCACTAGATCGAGAACGTATGTAAAAGAAAAACATGTTTCACTTTGTGAAAAGGTTATTGTCTTCCACATAAAAAGTATAAAATAGTTCAGAGAACCTTCTTTTAATTAAAATTTAAATATTATCATTATTAAAACACAGTTATTTGAACATCATTTCCGTTTTCAGATATCTCTAGTTTGTAATGAATCCAACAAAGCATAAAACTGTATATGGTAATTATTAGATTATTTTCAACTTATACTTGGCTAATTTTGAAAAATATGACATAAGAAAAACCGTCAATTGCGAGTGGGACTTGCGCTAGAAGGGTTTCGTACCATTGTCTATAAAAATGACAAAGAAATTACGTTTTTTTCTATGAGAGCACCCTAATATATTTATTTTATTTGATATTTGCAACCCATCCCGGCTTCACACGGTATACTACACATGTTATATACATACAAACCTTTCTCTTGAATCACTCTATCGATTAAAATTAAAAAAACCGCATCAAAATTAGTTGCTTAGTTTTAAAGATTTAAGCATATTCAGAGACGGACAAAAAAGTGACTTTGTTTTATAATATGTACTGATTTGTTATAATGGCGGCAATAATATAACATCTGCGAAAAGTCCATCTGTCTATCTATTACGGTTTATAAAAACCTGGTGGCAGTCAGACTGCCAGCAGTCTTAGTGGCCGTTTTTACCCCTTAAGTAGGGAAAAAAACGTAATATAGTAAATACAGTCTCTAGAAAAAAATAATTTAAACTCTCAGTATCACCTACGACTTAACCTCTATGACAAGCGCTAGGTTGTTACGACAGGCGGGTTAAGGACAAAAGACAATAGATGGTAACTTTGGGGTTGCGAAATTCAGCTAGAAGATATGCACTGCGTATAATTACTGAGTTTAATTACCGAATCAAAGATGAAAGATTGACCAAAAATATGATGAATCTATTCATATATTATAAACGCAAAAGTTTGTAAGTATGGATGTATGTATCGATGTTTGTTACTCTTGCTTCAGTTCAGTGCTTCAGGTTGAGTTTGCTCAGATTTTTATAAAAGCGGTTATGCTCTCTAGCTCGCGCAAAGAGTGTTTCGTATGAATATATCCGTATAACATATCTGTAAAAACGGCAAAAAATCGCGTTTATCATATGGGAGACTCTATTAGATACTTATTTTATTTTGTCTTTAGTGTATTTAAAGCGGCAACATAAATACATAATCTGTGAAATTTTCATTTGTCTAGCTAGATCTTGACAGCCAGACCGATAGCGGAGTCTTAGTAATGGGGTTTCGTTTTTTACTTTATGCGTACGGCACCCTGAAAACAGATAAATTGCGAACCTCTTCTTCTTTCAAACTGTAAAATATGCTACGGATCATAAAGCTAGAGGTATACTATCTAGAGATTTCACTCCAAACAAAGCCATCTCACTATTTTTCCCCGTGTGATGTAAATACTTAAAATAAATAAAATAAATAAATATTACTGGACAAATTACACAAATTGATCAAACCCCAAAGTAAGCAAATTATATGCTTGTGTTATG
>DVZL01004081.1:0-13274 GCA_018236625.1 Lasaia peninsularis | reverse complement strand
TCCAGTAACACCCCCTGCTATTTATTTTTTCAATATTTTCAATGTACAGAATTGACTCTTCTACAGATTTATTATATGTATAGATTCTTCCTACATGACCAAAACATGAGAGCATTCGCTTTCTTAAATAAAATTGGAATATCTATTTCTAATATTACAGCTTTTTATAAATGCATATGCACATACATGGTATCTACTTATACCAAAATAATAGTTTTTACATTTTTTTTCTTCTTTTTGTTCCCGCTAATCTCTGGAACTTTCCCTGATGACCCCTAGCTGACTTTACCTTATGTAATAAATAGTAACTTAAACTACTTTTAATTTAGAATTATATTCTTGAATAATATAATAAAATAGTCAAATCCAAATCCGAATAAAGTTGCGAGCTCAAATTGTAAAGGATATAGGTAATAAATTAATTTTATTATCGAAGTGACCAAAATAGTTATAAAAGTAATAAATAATATTGATTATTAGATAGTTCCACATATTTACCGAAATACACTAAATCTTCCTATGCTTCGGAACCACGCTGATTATTTATATCCTATCTAATATTTGGCCTCGGTGGCTCAGTGGTATGCGCTTCGAACTTCCATTTCGGTAATGCAGGTTCGAACCCCGCCATATACTCAGACAGACCCCAGACATACAGACACTCCAGTTTTATTTAGGTATTTGTATAGATTAGACCACATAATATTAAAATTAAATTCGTCAAGTTTTGTTCTAGAATATTCTTGTATTTTAACAGGTAGTAAGCTGGATATTTGAAATTATTATTATCATGATTTAAAAAGAAACAGCCAAGTGCGAGTCCGATTCACGCACGCAGGGTTCCGTGTCGAGTCAATTGTCTATGAAAATGACAAAAACATCCACGTCTTGCACATACATTCTAAGTGAATACCTATATAACTAGATTTGCTACAAATATATCGAGAATACTCATCTCTTTTAGCGCGATCTAAATATAATTAGCAACATCTATTGTGCAAGTCTGATCGTTCCTTGTATAAGAGCCTCTTTAAATATTTACTTTATTTTATCTTAGTTGGAAACCCCATGGGAAAATGCTAACAAAATGGGACGACGACATAAAAGGAGTGGCTGGCCCAGACTGGATGCAAACTGCTCAGGATAGAGATACCTGGAAATCTTTGGAGGAGGCCTACAGCTGCGGAGGGGTTCTTGCAGAATAACGTCTCATTTAATTAACTTTGATTCTTCATACAAAGTACTATTCAAATTTAAAAAAAAACATCAAATTATATTTAAGTAAATTCAACTATATAATAGTAAAACTAAGAAAAAAAACGTAGTATAAGTAAATGCATGCAAAAATTTAATTAAGTTCACATTTTGTTTTTCAGTAAGTACTTGTAATTTTATATTAATAGGATAGAGATACCTGGAAATCTTTGGAGGAGGCCTACAGCTGCGGAGGGGTTCTTGAAGAATAACGTCTCATTTAATAACTTTGATTCTTCATACAAAGTACTATTCAAATTAAAAAAAAACATCAAATTATATTTAAGTAAATTCAACTATATAATAGTAAAACTAAGAAAAAAAAACCTAGTATAAGTAAATGCATGCAAAAATTTAATTAAGTTCACATTTTGTTTTTCAGTAAGTACTTGTAATTTTGCAAGAAATAAAGGCTTTTTTATTTTATTTATTATTATTTTTATATCTTAGTATTTGGTAATTACAGCGGGAACAGATATACATCCTCTATCACGACAGATATACAGACGGGAGCGGAGTCTTAGCGATAGAGTTCATTTTTACCCTTTGGGTATGGAACTCTAAAAGCGTAATTATTATATAACTAATAAATGACCTATTAGATATTGGAAAAAAATTAAATTTCTCCAATTGCAAAGCTCTTTTTTACTTTTTTTCCCCTTTTGTTACGGAACCCTAAATATTACCAATATGGTTACCTCAGGTGTGGGGCGATACGATAAAGGCTAATCCAATATACGTCACGATAATTAATCAAAATTAATCCACGTTATCAAAAGCTACAACAAAAACAGCGTTATTTATTATACTAACAGAGATAAGTAAACAGAACTAGGTAATTAGGATTATTCCATGCATTGGTTTAAATCGAATAGTATAAACCACTCGTAATCCGCTATCCGTATGAGACGACCCCATAGCTTGTGTAATGTCAACATAACTCCCAGATATCGCTTACATTTCATATGATTTCAACTGCTAATTTTTCCTCAAGATATTTTCTTTAACCGTAATCACACTCAAAAAATGTGCAAAATCAGGCACCTGAGCAGTATTAGCATTTTTTCCAAGAAAAATTTATTAATGCATCAGGAATGCATGCAATGCATAATGCATCAGGCAATGGGTTCAGATTATTATCAGTAAGCATTACATTGATTGGAATGTGCCCGGAGTGTCGAAAGGCTTGCCACCGATCACATTATGGACCCTAGTACCTTGGTTAATCGTGGGTGTCCTAGTACATCTACTGGAATTACGAGTCTTGGATTTACTAGCACACCTCTGCCTACTCCTTTGGGGATAATAGGCGTGAAGGTAATAGTGTATCACGATTGTTGTATGGGGGACTCTTTTAAATATTGATTCTATATCTAAATATAGAATCAATATTTAAAAGAGTCCCAAAAACAAATGTTTGTTGGTACAGTGATAACAGAAATATATCATCTGTCAAAAATTAGGTTTCCTACCTCTTAAGGTTCACGAGAGTTTGGTGACAGACCGTCAGACAGCAGTCTTAGTTGTAGAGTTCCATTTTTACTTATTAACGTACCGATTTCCGTTAAGCTGCGGAACTCTACAAATAAGGTTAAGAAAAAAATTAAGAAACGTACCACCTGGTGGCAAGTGACATTGATGAGCACATAATAGAAAACTTCGTGGAATAATACGTACGAGCGGATTATTCCGGGCCTTTAGATAAATATGCCTATAATACTTGTCGGCTAATCGGGAATATATAGTGTTTAAACTATTAAAAAATTGTGAACAATTCTGTGACTAAACTACTGCTTATATTAGTCTGATTTTTGTTGTGTGGCCTGTTAATTATATACTAAATATGTGGTTTCATATTTAGCCTCTCGCTTGTGTCAACGTTGTATATACCAATTTTCATAATAATCGGTCTAGCAGTTGTTGAATTCAATCACATACAGACAAACATTCATTTTTATATAAATTGATTGAGATTTTTCATCGTCGGCTCTTTTACACTTTTACATTGTCACTTTCTTTCAATCCCAATCTTTTTCTGAACTCATTATTAAGAACTCAGAAGTTTCCCCAAATGTGGGGAAATGTTAATTAAGTAGCAACATCAGTTGATTTTTTAAAGTAATTTTTATCAGGCCCCGTGAGTTGATGGGGCAAGCGTACATGCCTAACCCCATCGACTCTGACTGGGGGCCCTTTCTGGGTCACATTTGGGGACATTTCGTCGTTTTGACACCCTGTAGTTACACCACAGGCAATAATTCTGTAAAAACTGGTGACCTCGTCCAATCTTGCAGATTAGCCGAATCGGGTATAATCTAATATAGAAACGGGAATATATATGTAGGTAGGTACAGTGCTGTGCAGCAACTCGTCCGGGTAGAGATCTACTGCCCTACCTATTTCTGCAATGACATTGTCATGTTCTGGTCACGAAAGTAGGGTAGCTTGTTCGTTGTCTTATCTCATAAAAATTATTCACTTTAAAGTTAATAACTAGATTTTCTGATAATATATGGAGCGTTATTCATCACTCTTACCGCGATCTAAACATGGATAGTGACATCTATTGATTGGATCGGTTGGTTATGTAGGAGTCCCTTTAAATATTTACTGAAAATCTAAGAAATATCAACTTTCTATCACATTTTATGTGATGCTAGCCTGATGATAGAGATACTAGTATTAGGATCTCGTTTTTACCCTTGGTATTTGGAATCCCAAGAATGAAAAAAAGAGTTTTGCTGGAGAAATGCCCTATTGATACTTCAAGTCTCATCCTACTCTCAACAATATCAAAGCCACCGGGGTCGCTTCCTTCCTGAGTTCCTGAACTAAGCATTACCCTGACATCTCTCCTACTGCAGTGGAGCCCTGTAGGCTAATGTCGAAATTTCTTGTCCCCACTGTTGACGCTACTGTTGGTAGTAATATGGATCATCAGATGAGTCGTGAGTTTGTTCGTTGTTTTATCCTATAAAAATGGCGAGGACGAAGGTAATATAAAATTAAATTGTTTATTATAAATATATCATTTATTAAAATAAATAAACATTTACAAAAAGTTTTAATAATTAAACCATGATTTGACTTGGGAGGAGATCGGCGATATTGTAGTCTTTCAAAAATAAGTTGCCGTAGTAACGGATAGCTAAGCTCAAATAAGTGATGACATCGTCCTGAAAATAAATTAATATTAAAATTATCGCCTCCATGGTGTAACGATATGGCTGTGGCCTATTAAGATCGTTAGCCGCGTAGAGTCCGGGGGTCAATTTCAATGGCCAGGTCGGGCAACTTTTCTTAAATGTTTTTCAGATTTTTCTAAATAAGCAGTATATTGTCCGGGATTGGAATATGCCTAAAGTGGCGCTCTTATCACGTCGTGGGACCTAGTACCTTGGCTAACTCGTGCCGTGGATATACTAACACACTTCTGCCTACCCTTTCGGTAATAACAGGCGCGAAGGTACTTGTTAAAATTAACACAACCCTTACAAGTTTAGAAACCCTTACTCAGGAATGGCTTAACTGATTTGAGTAAAAATTAATGGAGAGGAAGTTTAAAATCAGGAGACCTGTTTTATTCCGTTCCATTCCGTTCCGGTCTCATGATATTTTAAGTACTAAAGAAAACACCGAGCCAAGCTCGGTTATCTAGGCAAAAATAGATTTAATAAATAGCGCCTTTGTGGTCGGTGTCCGACTCTTACACACGAGATCCCTGGTTCAATTCCTGTGAATTGCAACTTGTTCTAGAAGTTTTTTTTTCAGTTTATCGGATAAACATAACCTGAGAATTAATTTGACGATATTTTTTTAAATCTTTTTTTTATATTTTTTCTTAAAATTTAATTAGCCGAAACGCTTTACCTGATAAATGTCCAGTAGGTATGGTACCATTTGCTCCAAAAATTCGGAAATGTAAGCGCTCGTTGCTTCACTGCCTAAGAAGCCAGTGATGATAGGCTAAAAAGAAAATGGTCGAATAAATTATAAACTACTACCATTCCTATTAGTTATTTTTATAACACAGATAACTTTCAAAGGGCAGAAGTTTTCCGACTTATTACACTTATTGCGTAAAATACTCCTTTTTAACGTAGTCGGTTAAAAAGTAGCCAATGTTCTTTTTTAAGATCAACTCTATCTGGGTACCAAATTTCATCAAGATCGGTTCAGTGGTTTAGGCGTGAAAGCGTAACAGACAGACAGACCGAGTTACTTTTAGATTTATAATAGTAAATGTAAAAAAAGACAGCAGTTTTAAATAATAATTCAACTCGAAATCGAAAAATCAAAAATTCTCGTAATAAAAAAGTACATTACACTAAAACTCCATTTATTTTGTAATAAAGATTGATGGATTGAGTGACTGTTTGAATGAATGATTGATTAATTGATTGATAGATTCATTGGTTGACTGATTGACTGATTGACCGAGTGACTTATTGACTGATTGATTGTAATAAAATAAACTTACTTTGAATGTAGATAGTCGTAAGGTGACGCGGGCACCGTTGATGTTAAGGTATACTCCATTGTTCACCCTCACACCGATGTCCAAATAACCAATAAGTCTCACGTTTTCTACTTTCAAACTGGAATTGAAAAAAAACTTTAACAATTATATCTTAGACAAAATAACATAAATCTTAGCTGTGTAGTTTTTATAACTTGAAAAAAATCATCAAAGATATTTTTTTGATATATGATATACATATCTATAGTATGAGATATGTTATTATTTTCTATACATATTGGTATTTCCCTTCATTACATAGTATAAAACAAAGTCGCTTATATAACTCTGTGTATGCTTAAATCTTTTAAACTGCTCAAAGGACTTTGATGCAGTTTTCTTAAGTAGATAGAGTGATTTAAGAGAAAGGTTTAAATGTATATAACACGCATAATAACATCATGGGAAGCCGGGGCGAGTGGCTAGTTTATTATAGTAGTAGCTACCTGGTCCGGCTTCGCATGGTTAGTTCGTGTTGGCATAATGACAGCAGCGCCACCTACCGGATCCAATTGTATTTTTAAATAATAAAAGCCACCGAAATATTTGTATAAAATTTCATCCCAATCGGTTTGGCCATTTAGAAGTTATGTGAAAAGATAAGTATGGAAAGATAATTGCTACTCCCCGTTCTCAAATTATCCGTTTTCCCGTAGGAATAGAGCACTTTCCCGATGTAAAAAGTAGCCAATGTTCATCAGGGATAATGACGGCTTCTAATGGTAAAAGAATTTTTCAAATCGATCCAGTAGTTTTGGAGACTATTCAATACAAACAAAGAAACCAAACATAAAATCTTTCTTCTTTATAATATTAGCGTATAGATAACATTCTTATAACCATGAGAATCTAGGGCGAGTCGCTAATTTATCATAGTGTTATTGTTAAAAATTGACGTTCAAAAAGTGATTTAAATATACCTATTATGGATATTGGATTGTGAACTATTGACTACTGACCTTATTTTGGATAAAACATTGACATTTTGACTGTTGACTGTTGACTATTGACTACTGACCTTATTTTTAATAAAACATTGACTTTTGACTATTGACTACTAACCTTATCTCACCATTTCCGTAATATCTTGAGCCCCAGATATTCAATTCGAGGTCATAGTTTTCTAAAAAAAACAAAAATAAATTAAATCGCTGTCAGAACAAATCGCGGAAAATTATTATGTAATTATATAATTAATTTCCAGCGTTTTGATTGGTCGTTGGTTGATGACGTCATTATTTATTTAAAACTTTTGAACTATTAGTTTAAACCAGATAAGTATTCATAATCCCAGTTCCATGTTTTCACGGCACAGAAAGAGAGGGGTGTTATAAGTTTGAAGTATCAATGTGTGTGTCTGTAGCATCGTAGCTCCATAATTAATGAACTGATTGCAATGTGACAAGGAAGGACTGGAAATATGTATTATACTTTTAAATTTTACACTTTTAAAACGTATGCCTCTGTGGTTAAGCGCAATCAGTGTCCGTCTCCGTCCGAGCACGAGCTCCCAAATTCGATTTCCAGGTAGGGTAATTTGTTCTATGATTACGGTTCATGTGAAAAATCTAAAGTTGCCCAAGATTGGATTTGTGGTCAATATAGCAACGGACTCGCCCACTGGTCATCATGGACCTACCCCTGCCTGCAACAGTAAACAACCGCAACAACAACAGTAACTGCCTTTAACTTACCCACATTAGCGTCAACAGTGGGGACAACAATTTCGAAATTAGCCCTGTACCACTGCAGCAAGAGAGATACCAGGGTAATGCTTAGTTCAGGAACTTCGAAGGAAGCGACCCCGGTGGCTTTGATATTGTTGAGAGTGAGATGAGATCTGGAAAAGCAATATTAATACATTTCTCACGCAAAACTTTTTTTTTTCAGTATTAGGAATCCGTATACAAATGGTAAAAACCCCAGTCTAATCACCAAGGTTATATCTCAAGAACCGTGATAGAGACAGTTGATTTTCATAAATAATGTATTTTTGTTACCGTTGTATAACAACAAATATTGAATACTAACTCGGCGTGGCCCTTAATCTTGCAGCAACTATAGGTTATCTCGTTATAACGTATGACCTATGTCATGTCAGGTATAAAAGGAAGACCAAAAGTTAGTTTATTTAAAAAAAATTAAAAACAGTCTGTACTTAAATGATTCAATAAAAACCGATACAGACAGGCAGACAAAAATTATAAAAAAAAATATGTGTTTTGTTGCTCGTTTATCAGCGCCCAAGCTAATATTTTTAAATATCTTCAATGTACAGAATTCACTCTTCTACATTTTTGTTATATGTGTAATAATAATAAGTAAGTACATAGAATAAAATAAATATGTGAAAGGGTTCCTATACAACTGACCGAGCCGATCGACAGATGTCGATATGCATATTTTAATTAGGGACTCAATATATTATCAGAAATTGATAAATAATTTTATTATGAAGTTGTTTGTTAAAAACGTGATTATCTTTGCTGTTTTTTTTATATTTGATGATGGATATGCTACGGAACCCTTCGTGCGCCAATCCGACTCACACTTTGCCAGTTTATATTCTATTGTATTTTAATTTAAAGGGAAAACAGATTTTAGAATAGTAGCAAATATACGTCTCCAGCTCAATACCGAATAATAATAGGCACGTTGCCGCCTAAGAAGCTTAGGTACCGCCTACAATAATCATAGAAATGGAACGTGATAATGGTGTAAAAATAGGAATCATCCTGTTTTCCTATAATATATCTGAAGCAAGTCTACTTGCTACTGCCTACCTCCATCTACACATTTTTCTTCAATTGCTATAAAGTATAATTACCCTGGTAGTCCAATAAGTATTCCGTAGATATGGACATGTTCACGTTCATAGGGGTCCAGCTGTGGGAAGCTTGGGGATCCTTCGAGAAACAGCTGACGAACCCTTTCGAGCACTTCCAACAATGCTTGTTCTAGCACAGTATTTGTGGCTGATACATCTGAAGTTAATGAAAGTATTAAAAACCATGTTTTGGCGAAATCGTCTTGTCGCCGACTTGATATTACTTTTCTTTATACTTATTGTTAAATCATAATAAAATAGCCTATAGCACTCCTGAATAGTGTAGTTTTCTAATTGTAAAAGGATTTTCATAATCAGTTCAGTATTTCCGAAGATTAACCTTTGCAAACGAAGCTACAAACTTTACCTCTTAATAATGAAATAACTATATTATTGTGCTTTTATTTTAAACCTTTACTGAACACGTTTTTGATGTAAAATTTATATTATAAGTTTTCAAAGTTACTTTTGTTTATTTTCGTAGTAGTGCCTTATAAATTGTTAGTACCTGGGTGACCGAGCTTTGTTCGTTTTTTTTTAGTACATCATGTTTTTTTATAATAATATTTACTTATAACTTCGCTAATGAATGATATATGAGTAGAATAAAAACAGAAAAAATTAAAGAAACAAACTCGTTTAAGGGTATTAGACAGATAAGTTAGTGAACATAAAATTTAAATTAACGTTATCGTTTGATTGAAATGCGGATAAAATATCTTGACCTTGTAACGGGCCCGCGGAAGCGAGGCCTACAACTGTCAGTACCAGGAAGAAGACACGCATTTTGTATCTGTAAAAAAGCGAGAATTGACGTCCAAGAAATTCGAATCCAAAAATAATGAAGTACTTTCCTCGCGTCGTTAAGACATATTCATTAAATTATATTCGTGCTGAATAAAACGGAACCTTATTACTAAGACTCCACTCTCTGTCTGTCTCTCTATCACCAAGATGTATCTCATGAATTGTGATAGCTAAAAAGTTGAAATTTTCAGAGATGATTGAATTGATAACTGTTGCTGCATTTAAAAATATTAAAAACATAATAATATCAAGATTTCTTAGCTGTTTTTAAGCATCGGAACGGTACGGAAACATGACAAAAATACTTTTGTTTTATGGGAGTCTCCTTTGTAACAACAAATACATCATTTGTGAAAATATCAACCGTTTAGATACCATGGTTCATGAGATAAATCCTGGTCAGACAGACAGCGAAGTCTTAGTAATGATGTTCCGTTTTTGCCCTTTGGGTACGGAACTTTAAAAACATGTAATGCATAATTTAAAAAAACACCATGAAATTTATAGGAAAGGGTCTACCATGGAAGAGTTAAACAATCAAAACGGAAGTAAAAATCCTCCATTTTGTTGTTGGCTAAAAAATCTCATTTTACATTCATAATATATTACTACGCAATCTATTTAATGTTTTATTAGCAACATAAGCAATAGTTAAGTTGAATTCAAACGTTTAACAAAACCATAACCTTATAAAAAAAACAGATTTTACCATATCTACCACCGCTACCACCATTTCTAAGCCTAGCCGGTAAGCTTCTTCTTACGAACGACGACACAGAATCTTCGGCAAACAGAATTTATTTTTTATCTCAACCTACCACTATTTCAAAACCTAGCTTCTAAAGCGAAAACCATGAAGCTAAAAATAATATCTGAAAATTACACTCAAAACAACAAACTATCCCGACTATTTAATATTGCTAACTCTTTCTTAGCAACTACAAGACAAACCCTATGAGAAGTGTAATATTATGGACACGTCGTTGTTAGCACTGTAATCTCCAGTCACCTTTACATTCATAGAGGTAACGTTAAAACAAACTCAATCTATAAATCTTTTTTCATTTTTTTTATTTACCCATTTTGGACTAAAACCATACCCAATGAAGCATAGATTATTAACTTACCCGATTGTGCTGGGCAACCAAACAATGAGTCCGATTGGGAACAGCCATAAATTTATATCGAAATTAGTACACGATAGCAACTTTTATCAAGTTTATCTCTTGAAAAACTAAATAATTATCTGCATTTCGATATTTGTTATTTACGTAATCATCATTATGTTTATTTTAGATAAGATTGGAGGCTTAATCTGCATTTTCCTACATCTAAAAATACCTACTAATTAAGTTCAAAAGTCGAAATGCGTATTCGAAAATAGGACCAAAATCTAAATCAGATTTTTGTGGATTTATAAGTATTATCTACACGTATATACGAATAAATAAAATTAAAGTGTCTGTTTGTTATATTAAAATAACCGTTGCTTACTAAATGCACATGTGTCAGTATATTTTACAATTTTTACCTATCTGTCTATATGTTCCCTTAGCTAATCATTGGGACTGCTTATCCGATTTGGGTGGGACTTTCACTGGTCGACAGTTAATGTAAAAGGAGTAATTTCAGCTACTTTTATGTCATTAAATTCAAACGGTGGAATAGCAGGCTCAGCTAGTAATGAAAAACAAATATTATAAAGAGGTAATATTTTTTTGTTTGTTTGTTTGTAATGAATAGGCTCAATAACTACTGGACCGATTTTAAAATTCTTTCACCGTTAGCAAGCTACACTCTTCCCGAGTAACATAGCCTATGTTCATTTTCAAAAAAAAATAGGGATGCTTGGTACTAAAACTCGAATAATCTAACCCAAGGTATAAAAAATCTAAATGATGAAAAAAACTATTAATGATGTAACAAAATGATGTATTACAATAATTTTTCAGGATACATCACTATCTATAAAAAATGTCGCAACAGCATGTATCTATCTTTTATAGTTACGCCACAATAAGCGTCCTTTTATTAAAAAAAAATAAAATACCATCGCTAAAAAACGCTCTTTATTCCTACCTTGGTATTAATCCTTATCAAAATAAATGATCACCTTTTAAATGATTCAATTCAGAGTTTAAATAAAAGATAAAACTTCGCTCGGCGCCGCTATGCGTTGAAAGGGTACGGGAGGGAGTCAACATTATTTTTTCAGCCATCGGAACCATTACTGTACAACAAACTCACTGTAAAACACTGTGTATTTTCTTTTATTATATTATTATACCCGTGCGAAACCGGGGTGGGCTGCTAGTGTATTATAAGAAAAAAAAGGATCTCCTAATGATAGACATACATTGCATTTTAACACCTATTCCTCGTCACAGCATGACGTCACAGATGGTATCGAGGTCGGCTATTTAAACTAGGGAATTTGACTGACTAACCAATACACCACCGAAGCTATTATCGCAGAAAAACGTTAATGCTGCACTACTAACCTAAGGAATCTTAACAAAAAAATCTTTCGTTTTAGTAAATTTACTGGCTCACCTTCAAAACCGTTAAAAAATCCGTCAAGTGCGAGTCGGACTCACGCAAGAAGCGTTCCATACCATTATCTATAAAAACGGCAAAAACGTCGTTTGTTGTATGGGAGTACACAGAGACAGAGAGACAGGGTTCCGTTTTAACGTTTTTATGAGGGTTAATTAGGACTTTGAAACAAATCGCAAACGCCAGCTAGTCTATACATATAAATAATTTTATTGTCTGTACGTAGTATTAAAATATCCGTTTTTTACTTATGCATATGTATGTTTACAAGGTACATGTAGCAAAATAGTATTTTTTTAGAATTTTTCTCCGTCTATCTTTCTGTTTAACTGTTTGTTCACGTTAATATCTAAAACGACTGGACTAATTTTATTGGGACTTACTGGGAGGCAGCTAATGTAATAAGGAGTAGCTTAAACTAGTTTTATTTAGTGAAATTAAAACGCGAATTAAGTCGCGGGTATAACTAGTATGCAATAAAAAACATGTTTCATAAATCATTTATATTTGATGCATTGAAAATAGCCATCCAGATTTACATTTTTCAGGATCGTCGGTAGTTACTAATAAGTTATTATCGATTATTTCTGATGATACTTTTTCTTCGTTTAGCTATTTCACGTATAAAACGTCAAAAACGACTGTTACAATAATGATGCAATCATATCCCACGCCGCACTTTCTAGAGCTTCGTTGATTTGGTCCTGGAACGAAAAAAATTAATATTGATATAGTTTGAATTTGATTAAAGAAGTCATGGTTGCCGGGGAATTTTGTTTCGCTGTGTCTTTTCCTGACTGTCTAGGTTAGAAAATAATGTTTATAAATAATAAGATAACTAGTATATAATAAATAAATAAATATAAATTATGATTTAAAATATTTGCACACCACAATGTGGTAGAATATGTTGGTATAATTTAAAACTTTTATTTTGTAATAAGTTTTAACACACATATTCGGCAAATTAATAAATTTCATAGGTATCATTTCAAAAAAACTAACGACTTTTGAGCTTTAGAGATTTTTGGTTTCAATTATTATCTGAAAATACATAACTGTCTGAGAATGAATTGTGCCCGATATGGGGACAGACTTGCCACCTGTCACATCATGGAACCCGATATCGTTGGCTAATCGTGGGTGCATAAGTATGTCCCACTATCTTGGGAATATAGACTTTTTTTATGATATTGGAATGCAAACAAGCAGACGGATTTCCATCGGGAAATGATAAGAAATACACGTCGCCTATAGACACCAAAGGTGGAAATTGTGCGTTGCCAACCTGAGGCTGGGATGGTAAGCCTC
>DVZL01004080.1:0-13281 GCA_018236625.1 Lasaia peninsularis | reverse complement strand
CTGCCGCTGATTATAAAAACTGGCGTCCTTGTCAAATCCTCTGAATTGGGTAGCCGATGGTGTTTTCATCGTATATACAGATATAGACAGCCTAGAACGAGTTTAAGAGATAGGACTAGAAATCTTGTTTACCAGGGAGTTTGTTTTCAGTTTGTCTTGTGATAGTCAGTTTTAAGAATCAATCAGACAGTTTAAGTAAATAAAGCAAAATTTGGTTAAATTTTTTTAAATTGTGAATTTAAGAAAATGATAAACCATTTTTTTATTAAAAAAATATTGATTGAACACTTTATTGTACACATCATATAAAAATACATAAAGTAGTGACAAAAGAAAACGTATAAAAGGCGAGTTTATAATATATACCGAGACATCTTCCAGACAACCCAAAATAACCTGATGCTATTATTTTATTGTATTTATATGTCTCCCCGGTATTTCCCCGTATTGACCCGTGTCCTGTGTAGAATAGACCGGGCACCTCGAAAGCGGCGAGCATAGGTTAACTGGGTAACTCTCAATAAGACTACTGGTGGTAGGGTGTTGTGCAGCAACACACTCTTGCCTATTTCCGTCGCTATAATGACATTGTGGTGTTCCGGTCCGGAGAATAGGTTAGCCGGTAGATTCGCACATATGGTCTACCGTGTAACAACATGACCACAGACAGTGACGCGCGTGTACAACATCTATATGTCTATAGACCGCTGTCCTTTCCCATAAAAAAATCCGAATAAATACAACTTATCTGTCTCTTTAAACTATGAGTAAATGGTTTCTCCTGGCTTAGTGCATTACCATATTTTACCCCATCCCATCAAATTCCATCAGGTGAGCTGCATGTGATTGGCTTTCATGTGTAAATAAAGGCTAGACAACTTTCACCACCACCTAGGCTGCGGTTGTCTCTTATGACTTCAGATCTTTTTCAATACGACACATATATTTTATTATTATTACAGGTTTGGTATTTGTAGTTGAAAAGTTAGGATCTGTGTTGCAGTTGACTATGAGTTTGTCATCTGCATCAATGGGCCCGTTGACGGGAGTGTTTATTATGGGATTATTTCTGCCATTCGTTGATGCTACCGTGAGTTTTCTTATTATTTACTAGTTGTCCACCGCGTTTGAATTTAATTACATAAAAATAGCCTATATTACTCAAACATAAAGAAATGTAATCTGACTGTACGTTTATAAACCATACCCAATTTTTCCTAATAAAATATTTTAGCCAATAAGCACATTGAAATTCCTTAAGTAAACGGGATAAAAAAGTAGCCTATGTCTTAAATCGGAACAAAGAGCATCCAGTTGCCAAATGGGTTAATGAATACCCATTACGCTAGTTACTTGTAATTTTTTTCCTATTAAATCCGGTCCTGACAAATTTTCATTTTTGTCAGGGCCGAACTCAATTTAGATTTATTTTTAAATTTTTTAATATATATTTTTTCAATTTATTTTTGATTAAAAATGGGGCTATTTGCAGAGTGCTTTAAGTGGTGGTATCATCGGTCTAGTATCAGCTTGGTGGGTAGCCTTCCAAACACAGTTGGCACAGGCACAGGGGAAGCTGACTTTTGATGAGAAAACGAGATTCACCTCTAACTGTACTTACAACTTTGACCCACCAGCGCCACGACCTGATAATCATGAGTAAGCATTTTTTAGTAGATCTGTAAAACAAAAATAGTCACACCCATATCTCAGAACGGGTAGGCAGAGGTACTTATGTATTTACGATCAGTATCATGATTTGACGGACCGTGGTAAGTCCGTCGCTATACCGGACACAAATCTAATCCCAGGCAATGTTATATTTCCTGATAAACTCAAGAAGCTTATGGATTGGGAATCGAACCCAGGACCTCGTGCGTCAAAGTTGGACACCGACTATGTTGGACCACAGATTAAAATCTAAATTCTAAGTGTAATAAATAGGTACGCGTTGCCTATTGATACCAAACTCGGAGATGCGCTCCTTTCCCTACTGGATCACGACAGCGGCGAACAATCGTTGAGACACAATAATGGGATGCTTCTTAACCTATTACTATTTTTAAATTCTGCTGCCTTTGTCCATTTGTTATTGTAGATCGCGACAACTACATTATTTTCATGATTTAAAGGATATGATAATTGTTCAACCTAAAACATAAGCTATGTTTCATCAGAATTGGTTTAGTAAACGTAGAAATATCTTCAATTAAAAAAAATGTAGTTTTGCAATAATAACCCGGGTCGCAAGTTGAGCTTTTAAATTTTTAAGTGCCTGTGTTCTGACAATCTAAAAAACACTCTTCTTTTTATATCTTAGGGTCTTCAATAAATAATTAAACATATAATTAGAGTCTTGAATAAATAAAAAATAATTTACTATAAGGGACGTAATAATTTATATAAGTACATTATTATATTCCATATCTTTTATGGACTATTACATTACTATCGCTCTGATTAACAACAGTGATGTACTCGTGTGTTTAGTATAAACATTTGTAGAACATTTACAGTAATTATGATCATATCGTAGTTATCGTGATTGTATGTCAATTAATGATATAATTTTCGTCGACTGAAATGCCACGCCTAATTAATTATATTATTGTACTGACCGTGTGTGGTGATGTCTTTTTCTATAATAGTAGTAGTGCCCGGCAGTTCCACCCACGTTTAGGTGCATTTAAAAAAAAACTATTCTTAGAGCATCACGTTATGATCACTAAGAGTAAATATAGTAAACTAATCAAGATTAAATGCCTGTGATATTTTTATTCATTTATTTGTATTATATATATAAATGAATTTCCCTTCGTCAGTGTCGCTAAAACTTGAGAACGGCTTAACCGATTTGGCTAATTTTGGTCTTAAAATATTCGTGAAAGTCCAGGGAAGGTTTAAACGATGAGAAAATATAACAAAATTGCAAAGAAAATACTAACAAACTGTTCTTACCTGTCATACGTTTGATTGATGTTCATGTATCCAGTGAAACGAAGTTCACCGGGTCAGCTAGTATTACATTAAATATCGAATTTGATTATCATGAAAAGGTTACATTAAATCAATCTTAAAAGCTAGACACAGTCGTGGACTTTTTTAGAACTTTCAAAGGTGAATAATTTCGTAGTAAGTACACGATTTAGCGCAACTTCCTCCGTTTACGCATCGCATGCTATAAAAGCTTTCAAAGTCTTGTTTGTGTCTCAGTTTCCGTATCTCGACTACTGTTATTTAGTTTTAACGTGATATTAATTAGCCTGGCCTTCCCCAATAAATATAACTCCAGTTCAACCGATCCTTTCAATCTCACAAATAATATTTTATTCCAACCCGAGATTTTATTTCAGAGATGTGTTTTTCCTATACCGTATTTCATACCTATGGTTGAACCCTCTGGGGTTGTTGGTGACGACAGCAGTCGCATGCGCCGTCAGCTTGAGATCTAAGAAGAGAACCAGAGCAACAGACTCGCGTTTATTCGCGCCCTTTTTAAGAAACTGGGTTGAGATGAAGAATAAAGTAAGTAAGGCATTTATAATGCATTTGACTAGTCGTATTTTATTAATAGATGATAAAGATGGTAATGGTGTGTTGCCATATTGAGCGGAAAATGTCAAATTGATATGAAATTTTATCGACTAACCTACCCTTCTAAACCGAAACATGAGCGAGCACTGACATTAATGACAGGAGGACGGAGGTACTAAATCGGGCGATATCTGCATGTATTTTTTCGTATGTTTGTTAATAGATTACTTCTTAAATTTCCAATGGAATTTCATGATTCTTATTTTGTATAATAGAACTTGTATAAATTTGGTGGGAATTGGTTCAGCCCTTTTTATCATGAACAAAATAAATTATAAGCAAAAAAAACTTTTTAGAAATAGTTTTTACTATTTTTCGAGTTGCTCTCAACGAGCCCTTTCATTTGATACCCGTATTGTAGAAGTGCATTGAAAACAACTTTTCCGCCATCTTGGTTGGTCCGCCATATTGGATTTAGAATGATGTCATGTACCTAAGCGGGTGTTGTCATCCAAAATAAACGTGTATACAAAATTTCAGCTTAATCGGGTGAAGATATCTATTTCAAAATTAAATTCTAAGATTCCACCCGAACATACATACTTACGTACATAAATATAATAAGGTCTCTACCCGGGAGAGTTGCTGCACAGCGTTCTATCAGTGGTCTTGTTGGTAATAATCCAGTTATTTGATGCTTTGCCGTTCTCCATAGATGCAATATATCCAAAAGTAAATGGTTTTCAGTTCATCATCAAGTAACGGAATATATATTTTGATAATAATTTATTTTTACAGGTAATACATATCAATTTGAAAGAAACATCAAGATGAATTAAGAAATCCTTTTCATCAATTATCCAAGACATAAGTATTATGTTTATGTTTTCCTAATGTTAATAAAAAAATTACCATTTTATTTTGGTTTTCTTTATTGAAATAAATAAAAATATATTGAATTTAAGTACAAATACAGATATGCTAGGACGAATCTGTATTATAATGGAAGACAAATAATATATTTGCGTATGGGAGTGTATATCGTATTCGTTTAATAAAAAATATATCATCATGCCCAAATCTTCGAAAGGGCAGGTAGGCAGGCAAAGGTACATGTGCACCCACGGTTAGCCGACAATATTAAGTACCATGATGTGACAGGTGGTAAGTCCGTCGTCATATTAGGCACAAATCTCGGGTTTCTTCACGTATTACTTCACCGTAACAGCACTCGGAAAATGTACTTAAGTTAGAAAAACTCTTTGGTACATGGCGGGGTTCGAACCTGAACTGCCGAAATGGAATCTCGAAGCACGTACCACTAGACCATTGTGGCCTATGTTTATTATTACAGTACAAATACTTTTGTTTTCTCGTATTTCTGATAAGAGCAGTACAAGACGTACACATTAGGCAAAGTGTCTAGCCATCACATCACATTCCATCGTAAATGGGATACCAATGGTAGCTGTTTACACAAAAATACAATGCCTAGCGAGAACGGAGCCAGATTTATTTGGAGGCTTCCAGGAATCGAAGAATAAATTGAAGTCGGTTTCATGCAGATTATACTCGTCATTTTATTCGAAAAAAATGTGTAGAGTGCTTTCAAGCAATTTCTTTTTGTAATACAAAGCATTTAATTTCTGTTCTTTAAAGACAGTTCATTGGCTTTACAATGTTACAAATGCTTTACAGAATTACAATTGCTTCACAGATTTTAATGAAGTCTAAAAGACACGAAAACCAAAATGATTTCATAGATTATTTATTTGGAACGTTTCATACAATTTAATTCAAGAGGATATTTGAATAATATTTAAAAAGGCCAACTGTCTCTTGTTTCTAATGCATATATCCCAGATCTGAAAAAAAAATACAATTAAATAAAAATATATTTACATAGTATCTACCATTTGGGCGCTTTGAGAGCAACTCGAAAAATAACAAAAGCTTTTTCTAAAAAAGCTTTTATTATTTTCCTCTCGTTTTTTCTTGCTTTTGATTTATTAATTTGTGTTCCATAAAATAAATCGCGTAACAAAGTTCCATTATTATAAAGGTTTAGGCTGTATGCGAATTAACAACTTAAGAAATACTCACAAATTATTTTTTCAACGTAGGTACTTTTAACTTAATGTATATACTGGATAATTGATTATTTTTGAATGAATTAAATGACAAAATAGCTGTAATAGTTCCTCAGAGTGAAATCATATAAACCTAGTAAGTGATACTTTATTGCCTTACCCTTGTTTTCTTAAATCAGCATTTCCCATATTCAAAGTTGCGCCAGAACATTGACCTAGAAGTGCCAAAGTGAGGGTCAAACATCGCCTTCCTACGAAATGATTGGTGATAATGCTAGAAGCAAACAGTTCATATGATCGAGCATGGGAACAATGGTGGTTATCACATCCTGGCTGCACATGCCCCCCGTTGGGGTAGAAGTCCACATGACCAATAGCGGCAGTTATTCCTCTTGTTATAATGTTGGTATGCATGGCTTCTACATACCTTCCAGCTGCAGTGTTTAAGGAATATGGATTATCACTCCAAAATGGACCTGCCGGGTCTAATCCTGAAAAATGAAAAGTATTGACTCTTTATTTATTATTTTATTGTGAGATTGTCATTTATTACTTAAGAAATAATAAACGAAAGTAATAAGTGTTGTCCGACTTTGTCGATTCCTGGGTAGGCAACTTCTGTGTGCTTTTTAGTTAATCTGAAATTTATCGTCAACTGAGAATAAATTGAAGTCCGATATGGTGACGGACACGCCACCCGTTTTACCCCCAGGGTCCTAAAATATCGTCTTCTAGTATTACTTATAGCTACTCTACCAATCGTAATAATCTAGTACTACAGTACTTATCGTAGGGACATAATTATGTACCTCTCTCAGCACACTCTTTCAAAGAAATGGGCGTAATGATATTTATTGCTTATTTTTCTAAGAAATAAGCAGAAAATATAGAGGTCAATAAATTTGTCGATGTTAAAATATACACGCTATTATGATTCTAATGGTGTAATAATAACATAAGGATGCTAGGTCCTTTGCTTAACAATTTATAAGAGCGTTCTAAAAAGTTTTTTAATCCATCCATCGTTACTTTAATAAATAAATAAAGAAGAAGTAGGCAGAGGTAAGTACTTACATACTTAATTAAGTTCTTTGCTTTATTCTTAAAAATGTGTGTATAACTAATATATGTAAGTATAATTTCATTTTATAAACTTCGTTAGAAATTTGTTTTCCGTTAAGGCAACTAAATTTTCATTGAAAAAAAAAGGCAAGCTCAAACTCAAAACGTAGTTTCCTTCGTTAGATGTACTTAACGATCCGATCCGGGGGTAAATTTTGGAATTAAATAGATGTATCACAAGTCGGTGCTTTTGTAAGGACTATGTAAAGTTAAATATCTAAATTGCATTGCAATTTTTGATCGAGACGAAGGCCTACAAGCGTTGGTCTGAGGTTTTATCTTTTTACTATTGATAGCTCGTAAACTCAACGCAGCTGAAAAATGGTAACTGTGTTTACCGTAACAAACTAAAAGCTATTATTTTTCGTTCGGAAGAGGGCAGAACTTTTTATATTCACTAATAATAATAGATCAGATAGTAATAACTACAAACCAGTAACACGTATGGCTCTTCCTCCAACCGCTCGTCCAGCATTACCAACCACATGGGCTCCCAGACTATAACCAATCAAGTGTAACGTATCCCAGCTTCCACCACCAGTTTGGAATAACCATTCAATAAAACTTCCAAGATCTCTACCAACACTGGGAACATTCAAGCAGGCACCAACATAGCTACCACCAGCGTCCACACTCCAGTCCAGGACTATCACATTTACGTCATAGGTTTCGAGGAATGCAGCTGTTATCATTGTATTCACCAAATATTCTCCATCATTGGTCCACCCGTGTGCAATCACCTTAAGAGGTTTATTTGGATCGTAATTTGAATTTCGAACAGTGTTAGCAATATTGTGGGTAATTATCTGTGGCACTGTTGGATTATTTCTAAAATATAATGTGTCAAATTAAAAAAATATATGCCTTGCCTTAAGATATGAAAATCTTTATGAAGAGTGTAATGAATGTGGAACAAATTACACACACACATGATGTGTTCATGCCAGGTGCCTTTGGTGATGACAAAATGATGTTCATATACTTAAACGTTACTTCGATGGCTTTGGTAATAGTCATGAAGCACAGGTCCTATCTGGAGATGACACTTCTAACAAACTGTCTGCTATATTACACATCTATATCATTGTCATAGGGCCAGTTATCTCCTTCCCACAAAGCTGGTGTGTTTTGTTTTTGTCTATCCTACCCTCTGGACCGGAATACGATAATCTCATTATGATGGCACGATGGGTAGGGAGGCAGATGTTCTATTCTACATAAATGACCCGGACCCGAACACAAATAAGAAAACTACGGGGAAAAAATATAGCTAGAATCAACTCTCGGTGTGAGAGCTTTTCAAAAATTACCCAAGCATACTCTAGCAAAACTAAAACCGTTAAATTTGGGCACATTGTGGTAGAATAAGTTTGTTACAAAACGAACATTATTTGTAACAATAATACACATATTTCGCAAATAAATTATTTTCATTTCATTTAGTACACTTACCTGGTGAATAGCCAGTAAGCATTGTTGGAACCGCTACTTCTTCCATAAATGTCTTCATGGAATTTGACGTTATGGAACTCTTTCATAGAATTACCATTTATAATTCCACTGGAACCCACTGTAAATGGTTATTTTGCGTTATTTTTAGGCATTATATCATTTATACGTCGATCCTTGGTGATCTAGTGGACTTCAAACTTCCATTCCGGTAGTGCAGTAGCCATTGTTCCGAGGTAGGTTATAGGCTAATTTTTATCCTGTTTACTTAAGGGGGTTCCGTCATAAACAAGCAGGTTTGTTTAATTTATTTTTTATTTGTTTGATAAATATACTTTACAAACCATTCCGTATTATTTTTCAAATTTTAGGTAAGTATTGTTGTTTAGAAATTACAGATAGAACGTTACTATAAATGGTTAATGACCATTGTAAGTCGAAACCCGAGACATACGGGGACCTTTGAACGTAAAGGTTATCTTAAACTGGGTGTGATCAATGGAGCTTTAAACGTATAAGTGTTATAAGAGAAGAAAAATCTCAGATTACGTGTAATTGTACGTTACAATTGTTTTAAGTAAACATGTGATCTTACAATGTTTTGTTCTTTTATAGCACGAATAGTGTGATGTTTCTGCTCGAATGAGCCACAGAAAAGCTGTTGCCAACAGGCCGTCGTAAAAGTCGTCGGGTTCAGCTAGTAGGTATTATAATAACATACTTTATTACATCAGCTATTTGAAGGAGATTTTTTGTAAAAATCTGTCTATTAATTATATGTGCTAAATATACATACATATGCTTCAAGTATAAAGCGGTTTTTTAATATTACAAACGGACACTCCAATTTTATTTATTTGTACAGATTAGAATTAGATTCTCTTTATCTTTATTAATACGATTTAATTAGCTCATTATCTTAAATTGATATTAGTGATAACAAAAATATATTTTCTGGTTGTCCTCTGAAGTTCTTATGCCTAAATTTTGTTTTAACAATAAAATACAAAATACCTTATTGCACATAAAATAAAGTCGCAGTTTGAGATACACTTAAATAGTTTTCATGGAAAAAAATCTGTTAAATACATATTTCTGTTTTATGACTGGGACTTTATGTTGCTTGTGCAAGGTACTCTCGTCTTTAGAACCACGACAATGTCGAAAACTAAATCTGTGCACAGTATGGTTGGGGTGTGTGGCCCTGACTTTCGGATAACATCTTTTTGTTTTAGATATTGATAGCGCTTAGCATTTCAATTGGTACAAGTAATAAGTTTAAAAACTAAAATCCGACTATTAAAAACCACGCTCTTAAAAGTACCTGTAATGTAAATTAGAGATGTAAATTAAAGATCCTGATTTCGCTAATGGATCCAAGTAAAACCGAGAGCAACTACTAATTAAGCTCTTTTATTGGATACCCAACACGTCACAATTACATCTTAATGAGGGCACCACATTCAATTCACTGTGATGTCATATCGCCTATAACCAGCAGACGATCAAGCCGCTTCCAACGACACCTCAATTGCCAAATCATGATAAGTACCTACTTTCGAAGTTATGAAATAACAGATGAACATACATACACACATACATACAAACATACATTCATATATACCGATCAAAATCATAACCTTACTTTTGCTTCGTCGTATTTAGGTAAAATTAGAACTTCAAATATAATATACATTTCGGAAAATTCTAAAAAAAAATATTTTTTCGAATATACCTGCCTAATTTAATAACTATCTGGTTCGTGGGCGATATAGCATAATATTAAAATCCGCATTATTTATGTATCTACTCGTAGTTCGAACACTCCTACAATCGAAAAATAACGTGTAATTGAATATTTTTTTTATTTTTTATTCTTTTCTCTTAAGCCAATCCTTACATCTATAAGTAATGCTTAATATTATGTGACATTAAAATCTTAACCAAGTGTATCAAAGCTATTAGTACATAAAATATATTTTCGCTAGGGTTGTCACCATTTTACGTCCACACTTACTCGAATAATTTTTAAATAAACAGTGCAGTGCATGCAAAGTGTGTTTATTGTTTTACACGTGTATTTGAAAATACCTAAATATTTTCAATAGGGTTGTCACCATATTATAACCACAAAAAACGAACAGTTTTTAAATAAACAGTACAGTAGATGTAAAGTGTGTTTATTGTTTTAGACAAGTGTTTGGAAATACAGTTGTCACCGCACTTATACAAGTAGTACGAGTACATTATTAAGTGGAGTAGATAATGGTGGCAATTCCGCTGCAAAAAAAGTTAGAGATGGTATTAGAGATAGGTATTCTCTTAAGTTATCATCAAAACATAATAACCTATACAGCTTTTAATCGAAACATTCTGAGGCATAGGGTAAACGTCTGTAGGAATGTCATACAAACTAACCTTATACGAGTTTTGTTACGAGTTTACTTGCGTTTAAAAAAGTAACCTAAAATCAGTTGAGCTAGAGACAGCAGATGTTTAGATTATTTCAGAGAAGAACTGCATGAAGCCAGTAATAGTACGTAGAGGCACTATGAGAGTTGTTCCTTAGAGATCCCGTGGCCTCTTTATATGCACCTACTGAAGGCGAGTAAAGTCGGTACAAATCGGACACAACTCACTGGCGTCGTCCTCCAAATAGCCACATATTCATGCGGATTTCCCCACTATAAAAAAGGGACACCAGGTGTACTAGCACTATCAAAGTTTTATTTTTTTCAACGGTTTATTATTTTATGGTTGGTGTTTAACCATTTAGTGGTTTGCAGATCAATCCAAAATGTAATTAATGTAATTGCAAGGAGAACTCACGTGCTAAGATCGCTGATAAAACTATGAAGAGTTCCATGGCTCAGTGGAAAGTAATCAAGCAGTGATTGAGGGTTGATAGGTATTTATAGGACGTCAGTAATCTCTCAGTATATCGATAATTAAGCTAATCTTGATTGATTGATGTTAAAATTGTAGCACGAAACACAAATAAAGACTTTTTTCGTTACGTCTGACCAATATTAGATGATACGAAAAATTCCTCAAAAACAGGAGATTTACTTGTTTAATTCTTCTTTTATTGCACACTTTTGTCTAAGTATAAATGCTCAAAAAGTGTGCTTATCTCAAACTTTAAGAGTTCTTTAAGTTACGCCAAAAATATGAAGTTAATTTTATGCTATAAAATACCAATGTATAACTATTAATGTGAAAATAAAAATAATTATTTTTATATTAATAAACAGTAAATAAGACATAAATATATTTTAAAAATAAATAAAATTGTCGTGTCTGTATGTTATATTAAAATAGACGCTTTTTACTAAATACATATTATGTATGTTTTCAAGGTACATAAATTACACGCGAAATAATATTTTCTACAATTTTTGTCTGTCTATCTGTCTTAATGGGGGAAAGGGTTAGGCTACTTTTATTTTAGAATTTAAAGTACACCAACGAGTTAAGCACGAAAAACGTATTTAGTTGCAAGGATGTATGACACGTAATTTTTAACTCTAAATCATCCTGTATATGTCACAAAATGTTTAAGCACAGCGAAGCAACATACGACAATGGCGAACGTAGTTATAATATCTGGAAAAATACCAAGCAAATCGAGCCGCTGAAGGAGTTTATCAAGTAGTCTTACTGACCATCCAAATTACTAGATTATCTACCTCACTTGAGTGCGATGGGGTTATCAAACCCTATCGCCCTTATAATATCTTCAAAGTACGATAGTTTATCGTGACGTAATCATTATCAATTTTCCATTCATTAGAGAATAATTGATAAAATATTATTAGAACCTAAACTATTATTTTAACAATTTGAGCAAGATTATGATAGTTGATAAATCTATTTTGTATTGATTTTGAGCGGATGTAATAATAATCGAGGGTCAAATTATTATTTAACACTAGCTGATGCCCGTGATTCCGTCCGCAGGCTATAATCTCTCAGCAAGTACAACCTACGTCATGTCACACACAAAACCACGTGCAAAAGTTAGTTATTCTCTAGATAAAAAGTTGCCAAGAACTTCACTCAGAAAGTATCTGGCTACATATCGTCCTGTTTAAGATGTTCTGGTGATGATGATGGCGATGATGAGACGGTATGATAATGACGATGAACAGTTACATTATACATAACAGGTACATTCCGGGTTTCAACTTATGATTGTAGTTCGATCAATTAAAGTGAGAGCTATTAAAGCTAAATTACTTACTGAAATATAAAATTTAGGTCTTGGAAAAAATTACGACATAATTCATAAACTTTATTCTATTCAACAAAAAAATAATAAATGATATTGGACTGCGCGTTCCTGTATTATAGGCAAATCTAGATTTTGGGTTTTCCCCTCTTCCACGGAACCCCCTTAAGTAAACGGGATAAAAAGCAGCCTATAACTGACTTCGGAACATACGCTACTCGCTTGCCAAATTTCGTCACGATCGGTTCAGCAGTTTTAGCGTAGATCGCGGCCGGGATAAAAACAGACAGACTGACAGACAAAATATATAAAAAAGTGTTTTACAGCTTATTTTTAGTCACCTGGGCTTATTTTAAAAAAAATATCTTTAATGTACAGAGCTGACCCTTCTATATCTGTACTAATATTATAAATGCGACAGTAACTATCTGTCTTTCTGTTACGCTTTCACGCCTATACCACTGATAAGATTCTGATGAAATTTGGCACAAAGATAGAGTTGACCTTGAAGAAGGACATAGGCTTTTTACTGCAAAAAGGGGGGAGGAAGGGTTAGAGGAGGGGATATTTGGATATTTGTATGGAAATATTTTGATGACATATAAATATAACCAATTTGTTTTCATTTTACAATTATTGCCCAGATTTTGTTTAATTCACAATAAATCACATGTAAGGTACAAAAGTCAACAATGTCTTGTGCAAAAATCTTTTAACATCCTACTAATATCATAAAAGCGAAAGTTTGTGAGTATGGATGTATGTTTGTTACTTTTTTTTTCAAATCAAATCAAATCAGTTTATTTATTGTGGAATATAGGTCGGTACAAAGTTCTTATTCTAACAGTTTTTTGA
>DVZL01004079.1:0-13281 GCA_018236625.1 Lasaia peninsularis | reverse complement strand
CTGGACTTACGAGTCGTGGATATACTAGCACACCTCTGCCTACTTCTTCGGGGATAATAGGCGTGAAGGTACTTTTTATTTATTCGTGTAATGTCAACCTAGGTCCTAATGGTTTTGATTAGCAATGTTTTATCCACTTTATATTGTAACTTAAAAAGCATTTTATATTTGTAGATGCATAAAGTTTAGGGATTACGCAAGTGTAATCTGGTCAGTTTAGTTTTTAAAAGAAAGAAAAAAAAAATTTATTTCATTACTTTCGTGTATTTATCTAATTTTTTAATCGATTATTTTGTAAGTAATTAGTTTTTAAAATGACGTATCGCGGCTCACCAGCGTGTAGGAGTGCAGCAGCGCGGTGGCGCGGGCCAGGTCGCGCGGCACGGGCACGGCGCGCGCCCGCAGCGCCCCGCACAGCCCGCGCGCCACGTCCCGCGCCTCGCGGTAGCGCCCGTGACCGCACTCCGCGTTCGCTATTATCACCTACACCCACCCCAATATAAATGTTCCGTTACCACTTTGACCTAGTTACTGCTTGTCAGGTTATGACTGTAACTTTGTTGCTGCGCCCGTCCGTTAGAGCGCGCCACCGACATATACTTTCGAAGGGTAAATAAATACGAATCCCCGAAAATGTTTCTAATATTAACGTGTACACTATTGTATTATAATATAGGTCATGGCGAATGACAAGTCCCCTTGTCGCCTTCTTATTGGTCCGCATCGGGCCGTAATTATTACACAATATAGTATGTGGACTAAAAGGCATTAAAGTTCTTAATCATTAATTTGAACCACTTTAATGTCAAGACATTATGTTAGATTATATTAATTGAACGTACCCAATTCTTGGACATTCTGTTTAAAAACAACTAAATACTGTGTATTGCTTAGATTTAATTGGATCTTGAATATATAGAATATAGATCCAATTGAAAATAAATTTTAGCCCTAATTATGCTGTAACAAGAGAATTCGGTCGTTTATTTCAAAAATAATTCTCAATTATTAGTAATATGTGAAAAAATACATATCCTTTTAATTTCAAATATCTGAAAGTTTCACTAAGCGGCAATGATGAAAAATATAGAATATATAGTAACATATTATAGAGATGAAAGCGAATAAATTATGCAAAACATAATCTCCAAATACAAATATTGCATTTTTCTCTTGCTCCATTCTTATTCTAACAAGTACGCATCAGGGGTATAAAATTACAACTTCCCAGTTAACAATGTTTAAAAAAGTTCGGTTAAATTTAGGTTTATTGTAGATTAAAAATCCAAAGAAGTTCTCTTCTGTTTGCACAATTTAATTCTATTGAACCAATTTATTTCTTGTTTTGAATAACTTAAATTAACAAAATGAAAAAGTAATATCTAAAGATCTACTGACGGACGGACAACAGAAAACGGAGTAATTTGTTACAAAAGCTAACAGTTTATGATGATGGTCAACATCGGTAGTACAATATGATAAAAGTTTTTTCATTTCTTACGGCTGTTTTAGCAGCTTCCATAAACTGTTTCTTTGCCATATAAAGGCGAAATAGGTGTCGGGGATCACGCGGGTTGCCGTCAGTCTCGCCGAGTAAAAATTCAATCAATCTGTAAGCAAGAGGTGCAATGAACATTCAAAATAAATCATACTTAAAAATACTAAAATAAACGAAATACTTAATATTAAAATTATTTTTAAGTGATTTCAAAAATGTGAAATTCGTCGAAAAAGTGACATCCTGAGAAAAATCGAATGCATACTTCTGCATAATCGATGAGCATAAGACGGATGCATCCAAATATATCATCACTTACTATTAAATATATATTTGGATTAATTCTAAACTTATTTTTTTAACTTGAACAAGACACATTTAGTACCAATGAATGTTTTCCCAGGTTGGACCGGGTTCTCTGTGTAAAATAGACCATCTGCCGCCCTACCATGTAGCTCATCAGGGGCGGACATAGATTAACTGGGTGACTTCCAACATGACCACAGCAGCATCTTGCCCTTATACGAATACACCGCCCTACTTATTTCTGCGGCCATAACGACATTATCGTGTTCCGGCCTTGAGGTTATGGCAGCCGGTAGACTTGCACCGCGGGACAGCGACGGACCTACGTCTAGATCTACGTTATCTGTAGGCCACGATTGTCTATTACCATCAGGAGAGCCTTGCGCTTGCTCCTGTCTTATCCCATAAAAAATGTATGTAGTATACATATGTACGCATAATTTCGTTACTGATAATTTGTTTCGCTTCTTCTTTCCATTTTATAGTGAAAATAACAATATGTTCTTATTTTAATAACGAATTTAGAAGAAAGCAACACAATCGTCAACATTACCTAAAAAAATACTTTAGCTAACCGACGTTTGTATACATATTTCATCTTAAATATTTATCATCCCAGTCCCAACATCGCTAATTATGTTTGGACTTCGTAACTCAGGGCTTATTTTCCTTTTAAGAATAGTCTGTCTCACGTTTGTACGGTTGTTGGCATCCCCTATTCTCTTACCTTCTAGTTAGCCTGTCATCTTCGCTAGCAGCCGCAGCATCTATAGCAGTCGAAATAGCCTTATCCTCTTCCTCCTCGGATCCACCAGCCTTCAACAAGTGAGTCATAGCCTTACTGTATTCACCGGCGTGAAAATAGAACTTCCCAGCCAATAAATTGTTTTTTTCTCCCTCAAAATGTAACGCAAGACTTTTGAAATCTTCCGCCCGCGCTTGGGACATCTGTATCAATATTTCACCGTACAACTCGAGCTTTCCATTTTTTCTCGCGAGTTGAAATGCTTCATCGTAACATAGGGACATGACGAGAAATTTGATGGCCGAAGTGGGATCGTCGCTGTTTTGGAAATAATTTGCGACCATTTTTGCTCCCTGCACTGATTTGGACTCTTGTACCAAATTCACTGCTTCATCTATGTCATCTAATTTGTCCAAATTCAACCTTATCGCCGACTCAAAGTCTTGAGCCTTCAAGTACGACCTTAGTGCATCCGTGTATCTTCCTTCAGCTTCTTTAGCTTTTGCATATTGAAGATGAATGCTTGGCGAATGTATTTTTGGTATGAGCGCTTCGACTTTAAGCCACGACTTGAGTTTTATATAAAGCGAAGCAGCTTTCTCCGTGTTTCCTGCGTGATCGTATAGAGCAGCCGCATGACTGTATTGCTTTTCTTCTTCAAGCAATTGTGCACAATCCTTTAATAAATTGATATCATGAGCATATTTCATGGCGGTAGTGACTCCTCTCATAATGTCCCCGCACCTAATGGACATACGAGCGATGCCAGCTTCACATTTAGCATTATGTTCTTTGACTTTTGGATCGTCAGTATTCTCCGTTATTATACTTTTCTCATATTTAGCCAGAGCTTCATGATAATCGGCACTGAAAATTTTTTACTAAAATTACTAAATGCACATGTTACAAAATAAATCGATGTGATAGAATTTGAAAATGTGAAAAAAATATCTTGAAAGCTTTGTAGCACGCTTTTTGTAGTATTAAATTAAGGTTACACACTATTGCGTTAATTAGTAATAAAAAAAATTTCTGAATTTGAAGCTATTAAATCGAAGCTAAACCAAGATTAATCTAAGGTATTTAAATTCCATTTTCTCTGTTTGAATTTTAAATAGCACTTGCTTAATTACAAGACTTCAAATGAGAGTGTGCACGTGTACGTCGAGGTTGTTAAGTCAGTAACAAGTATGTATAGTGAATCAATGTTATGTGATGTAGTAATAAGTCACCGCCCATTCAATAATTATAAAAGATGCTAAAAGGTCACGAGGCAGTTAACAACAGTGTTTAGGTTAGTTAATATATGCAATTCAATGGACATAATATTTTTAAATTGTGTGTGTATATGTCAATATTTATCGATTTGACTCGAAAATGTATTGTCGACTTTTCCGGTTAGACTTTCTTTCTGTCAATTTTGTAGTATTGACAAAGTTAAAACATATTTTTAATATTGCGGAGAGGTCATCGTTATAAGTGTAATTTACAGATAGTAGTTTCACTTTCACGACTCACGTGAGGTCGAGATGCGCGGCGTGCTGCAGCGCCAGGGCGGGCGCGCGGCGCGGCGCCGCCCGGGCGGCGAGGTCGGCGGCGCGCGCCCACCGCCCGCACGCCGCCTGCAGCTCCACCGCCCCCGCCGCGCCGCCCGCCCCGCCCTCCAGCCAGCGCGCCGCCGCGTCGCCCAGCCCCACACATGCGCAGAGAGTACCGCTGCACGCACACAACCATCACTAATGTATACCACGTATTGAAACGTCATTTTAATACTCTCTTCTGTATTATTTCAAGCAAAACATTAAAAAATTCATTTATCTCATTTTGATAGCAAAATTCAATCCAAAAGTCAGTAACAAATTCCTAAATTTCATCTGTTACTTTTCGTTGACCACGGATTGAGTGTCTATATAGTTAATGTTTAAACACGAACATTAATGCCATTACTTGAACCTAAAAAACGTGCAACACGTTATACCCTTCTGATAGATACTAATTTAAAACCAACTTTTGATACTTAAGGGTAAATTAACAAAAGTGAGACTATAACTTCATACTACACTTTAAGTTTTTTTGCAAATCTCGGAAGTATTATTTTATTATATAATTAAGTAACATTACTGTTTTACTCTCAAAAGGATAACAAATAATAACAGTAAAATATGATCATCGGATACAGGCAAACTTGCAAATAATATGAAGAGACAGATAATATGAAACAAAGTACGAACCACAATACTGGTAGTTCTTCTATGTGAGAAGCATCTTCTAGCGCCCACACCATTGCCACGTCACTCAGTCGCGTATAAACACGAATTGCTTTAACAAATAACGGTAATTCAGTGTAATTGTTTTTTTTTTTTGTAAACTAGGTGACCCAATGAACTTCGTACTTACCGCCTGATATTGACAGCTAAAAAGTTTGTATGGGAAAAATTAAAGCATTTTCTTATATGTTCCTTAAACATTTTTTTTTTCATATGAACCTTTCCCAGATTTTATTAAACGCAGCAAAAAAAATCAACCACATCGGTTCAGCCATTCATGAGTTTTGTACTCAGTAACAACCCATTCATTCTTATTTATATAGAAAAACTTAATAAAAGTGAAAACTATTATTATGAAATAACTAATGCAGTCTTAAATTCTCTCACAAATGTAATTAATATATAATTTTAAAAGCTATATATTTTGTAAAATTTATGTAAGTACATATTTATCGAAGAAATAATTCTAAACGGCTTTGGAACAGTCTATTAACTATTCGAACACAAATTTATAATTTTATCAATTCGCTACAGAATATTCGGTCATTTATTTCAATCATTAGTTTTTCTCGTCAGTAGGAAAAGAAATTATGACATCTACTCATCGTAAGGGGCCAGAATTTAATCGACCCAATTTGGATCATGGCCCGACCAAAGATCAGTCGAAAATAGAAACCGAAATTTCGGTCTCATCAATACGTCTGATACAATAGATACATCTTGGTAAGTGAGATCTTATCGTACCATGCAAACAAGAAAATTGACATCGAGGTCCGTAATATCTGTGTGTTTCAGAGTAATCTCTTCCCTCGTCTTCGGTGGCGTCACCCGGTATCTAAAACTTAGCATGACGGTCTGCAGCAGCGTCCGGTCGGTCCGCAGTCCGAGCCGACCAGGTCAAGTCATGGAACTCCCACAACTGCTAACATATAGAAACAATGTGTGCTCACCAAAGTCCACATTGAGGTCGGCGAGGGCGGCCTCCCCGAGCTCCCGCCAGAGGGCGGGGTCGTCGAGGGCGTCGCAGTAGAGCCAGGCCTCGGCGAGGCGCCGCAGCAGCAGCAGCTTGTGGACGTGCTGCCGCTGGTTGGCCACCCGCTTGTCCGTGTCGGCGTCCGCCAGCCCAGCCGTGTTGTGGGACTCGAGGGGCAGTTTCATCATACTGGAAGTGTTGTATCCATGAGAGTGCATAAAAAATGTTAATCCGCCATCTTTAGAAACCCATATGGGAATGTTTATAGAAAATTGTATGACAAAAATTGAGTAAATCTTAAAACACCCTCCCGTATTGTTTTCTCCTAAGGTAAATTGTAACAGATGTGGAGGAAAATTATATAAATTATAAGTCGAAAATTGTTCAAGTCAAATAATATGTAAGACCAGTCGCAATTACACACTATTACAGGCCTCCGCCACTCGGCCGTATTTTATTTACCGTATTTTGACCAACTTTGAAGAAAGGGAAGATTTTACCAACTTTAAAAACGAAAGATTTTTATCAGCTTTTAAAAAGTAAGGAAGAAAGAAACATTTAGACAAGTTTGGAAGGGGTAGGAGTTTTTAACAACTTGGAAAAAAAAAGAATTTTTTACCAACTTCGAAAAAAAAAGGGAAGCGTTTTAGCCATCTTCAAGGGTCAATATGCCTAACACTACGAAAGAGCAAGAGGGATTTTTAAGCACATTAGAGGATTTAGCCCTTAAACTTCAAAAACACAAACAAATTTCAAGAAGTGCCCTAAAGCAAGATTAACGGAGGGATATGTAAGGGCGCGTTTAGAGTGCATAGAGGATTATTGGCAAATGTTTGGTAAGGTACATTTGGATTTTACTAGATGTACACCGGTGGAAAAACGTGGAGCGTTGCCGTACTTTGTAAATGAAGAATACTTTAAGTATAAAGACGTTTATTTGAATATGAAGGCTGATATGTTGGACATCCTAAACAGCAAAAAATTTATTAAATCAACAGACTTAGATAGTAATAATATGAGCGGGAACAAGTTTGACGCTAATTTATCAAGTGTAAGGCTACCGCGCATTCAATTACCAACATTTTCGGGTAAATATGAAGAATTTCCTACTTATGAAGACTTGTTTACGTCACTCGTACACAATAATGCAACATTATCAAATGTACAAAAACTACATTATTTGAAGACTAGTCTCACAGGTGAGACCGAAGCCTTATTAAAACATATACAAATTACGGATGGTAACAACGCACTAGCATGGAATCTTTTGAAAGGGCGATATGGAAACAAACGAATTATAATAACATATTTATTAAAACGCCGTTTCAATCAGCGAAAGAATTTAAATCAATCATCATCAGCTATAAAAGTTTTGTTAGATACCACCACCGAATGCCTAAACAGTTTGACCAATTTGGGAGTAAAAACGGAGTCCTGGGATCCTTTGATCGTCTTTCTCGTCGTACAGAAGTTGGATTCACAAACGTATAAGGAATGGGAGGAATGCATCTACAACGATAAGACGGATGAACTTCCGAACTGGTCCGAATTACAAAAATTTTTAGAATCCAAATTTGGTACTCTGGAATTAGTTGTGCCCTCTACGTCCACCAGAGAAAGAGCAAATGCCCTGAAGTCATTTCATGTGATCAATAAAGAAACAAAGAATGTTCATAATGAAGTTACTAGTGAATATGTATGTACATTTTGTAGGCGTAGCCATTTTATTTTTTATTGTAAGGAATTCGCAAAAACTACAAATTCGTAAAAGTGAGTCATGATTTCGCTTTGAAAAACAAACTTTGTTTTAACTGTTTAATACCAAATCACAATGTGCTCCGGTGTAGACAACAAACGTCATGCAGAATATGCAAAAGAAAACATCACTCACTATTACATTTGGAAAAGAAGCAAGGAGATAGTGATGTTACCACAGCGACCACCATCAGTCCAAACACCCCAGAAATACAAATTTCAACAAACTATTGCAAAGAAGAAAGGTCAAATCAAAAGGTTATACTTGCAACTGCACTGGTAGAGGTTATTTTAAGTTCTGGTGAGTCACATGTCCTCCGTTCTCTGATAGACCAAGGCTCAGAAGCATCGTTTATAACAGCAAGGGTACTCGTAGAAGAGTTGTTGAGATTAAAAAGAAGAGAAATAAGTGCAACAGTCTCTGGCGTCGGTGAAGGAAAACATTATCTAAAACACCAAGTCAATTTGTCAATCAAGCTCGAATCTGAACAAATTCCAGTAAAGGCGTATGTCATGTCGTATATGTTGAATGAGATTTTAGACGATAACGTGGTACGGACGATTCGAATTAATATGGATTGTCCAGAAAAACAATTAAGGTAAGTTAAAAAGTTGAAATAAACAAAAAAGAAATAAATATAATTACGTTTATATTTGCGAAAGTATAGGCAGAGATATTTATTTAAATATACACCCACAAATAACTGGCGATATTAGGTCTCAGGATGTATCAGATGGTCAATCCGTCGTCGTATCATGCATAAATCCAATCTCGGGTAATCCAGCTCAGGACCCTCGAGCGTCAACGTCAAATACCGATTTTCTCGACCATAGAGGTAATATAAAGTTTTTAATTTGTCTCACCTTCCTCCAGCGGTGTAACAATAGGCATCTCCAGAGAAGAGTATGAGTGGGATCTGGTCGGCCAGCAGCGGCGTGGTGGCGACGAAGTCCACGTGCGACCCGCGGATGGTGTTCGGGGCGTAGTAGTACGTGCTTATACAATCCTCAGAGTACGTCGCGAACACGTTGCGGTCGGACAGGCATATGTCCCAGATCACACCTTTGATGCTGGAATATGTTATATCATAACTAGCTGCCCCGGCGAACTTCGCACCGCCCGCACTTTGATAAATAGATGTTGGCCGATTATCAGATCTATTCAATGAGCTTACAAAATTTGATGGCAATCGAACGAGCCGTTTCGCAGGAGTTCGGGAATGAATATTGTGACACGAGAATTTTATATATGTATAAGATATCTTTATTTAACCAATTTGAAAACTATTCTAAGAACACTAAAAGCAAATATAGTAAAAAATTCAAATTTAAATAGGTATATGTGATAAATTACTATACAGCTTATCTATTTGGAATATTATGTTTATGTAAACACCTACCCAAAAAGTTACTTTAAAACTACATAATTTGATTTCTATAAAAAAGTTATAGTCAAATAAGGGATCGATGCCCTGTCTCTTAAGCTAGTGAAAAATCATATTATAATACTAGCAAGAAATAGCCGCGTTTTCGAGTCGACATTAATTTTATTAACGCGCAAACGAATATTAAATTTCAATAAACATAGGTACAGGAACATAGAGTAGACGAAAGTAACCTGTAGTCCCCGGGCAGCGGGCACAGGTCGGCGGCGGCGGGCCCGCAGGCGAGCGCGCGGCCCCGCGCGTCCAGCACGAGCGCGCGCGCGCCGCCGATGTCCGCCCACACGCGACGCGCGCCGCCCGCCGCCCGCAGCCGCGCGCACACGCGCCACTCCTCCAGCCCCCAGTACACTATGTCGCCGCCCTGTCCGACATCATGCTTTGAACTTTAAAGTGTTTCAATTTATTTGAATACTAGCTGTACCGGCGAACTTCGTTTCGGTATATTTTTTCCAGTAGAATTTACAAATAGTCCTGTGCTTCGCACGGGATTATCGAGCTTATTCTACATATATATCACTTTTTCTTTAATCGCTCTATCCATATCATACATAAGGACAGACAGCGAGCGAGTTTATTTTATACTATGTAGTGATTTCATTATACTGCAAAGGTAAGATACCATACTCTTAAAAAATAGTCAAGCTCATTTCCCCAAAAGAGTAGGCAAATGTAAATATGCAGCCACGATTAGCCGACTATTAGGTCCCTTCATGCGACAGGTGGGATGTTTGGATCCATATCAGGCATTAATCCATTCTAAGGCAAAGTTAAGTTTTTCAGATAAACTGAAATACTCATAAGGAAAATTTGCTCCACCTGGAAATCGAACCTAGAACTTCGCACGTCAAAGTCGGACACTGAGGTGATATTTGTAAAATAAACACGTGATTACTGGAGATATTCTTAATACACCTACCTCCCCCTTGTAATATTTCGTAAGTTTTTGCCCCCTCCCCCCTATCCAGCGTCACGTGATCAATGGACGGCCCCGTAACCAACATTGAAATCATTCAAACTGGTTTTACGAAACGAAGTTTAAGAATCCTCATAGTAATGTTTATATTAATATGTACATTCAAATTCTACAGGTCACTAACATCTAGAACATATAAATAGTTAAAGTAATAAATCATTGGTTGCTTAGTCACTTTTTATTATTTACCGGAAGACGTTAAGTTGCTGCTTATAAATTAAACAGAGGACAAACAAACTGACTGACGACCACCCATTTTGCTTTTGTACACATCTATTTCTACTACTCCTACTCCATGATAGGGAAGGTGATTCTTTCCGAAAAAGATCGATTTTTAAATATATTCCAATCGTAACCGGATGAATCGATTGACAAAAAATCGATATTTTTTTGATTTTGTGTCTACAATGTAAGTATAAAATTAATTAAAAAAATAATAATAATATAATAAGCGATTTCTTATTAGTAAAGTCAGGGAATTTGAAAACGATATAATTATCGTATCAAAAATATCAGACCAGCACAAAATATGAAGTTTATTTTCTAATTTTATTGGTTACGAAGATAAACTTGATAATATACTCGTAGATTATAATTTCAAATAATTAATATCTAAACAGAAAAAAAACTAATGTCGATTTTTAAGGGAGATGTATCGATTCAATACTATATAACGATTCTTTGGCTCGAAAATCGATTCTTCGAATAATGGATATCAGATCATCCCTACTCCATGATTCAATGTTAATAACCTTAAGTTACGAGTTCTCTATGCAAATGTGGCACAGAGTTTTCTATGACAATATGTAAATATATCAATACAATATGTAAATATAATCACGCCAAGTGCCATGCGGGATAGGCGGAGGGTATCGTGTGCCAAATATTACGAAACGATGTAATTTTTGAAATAAGTTACTTCAACGTTATGATTTTTTTTTATTTTTGGCATGAACGAAAGCATCTGCCATTAGACCAGTATAATTAATTTGCGTCAAGTTAAAAATAGTCATAATCGCCATAAGGTCATGTCAGGATCTTAGGTAAAGCGGTGGCATATTACTTAAGCTCTTCGAGTGAGATTTGGCGGCATCGAGAAAATACATAATACACCGATTTCTTTATGAATTCACTTGTGCGCTTTAACTAAACAAAATTTTACAAAATGCCACAAAAATTGACTAATTTTTACTCAATATGTACACGAAATTCAATTATTACAAAAAAGTTGCGTTCGCTCGATTCTGCCAAAAACCACTAAAATTTTATTAAAATAAAAAGAATACAGATTAAATAAAAACATACATGAAACATGAATGTCAAATGTACATAATCGTTTAGAAATCATAAAGATCCGCGCGACAAGCTAATCCAATTACAATTTAGAAAAACATCTCGTAATATAATGTCATTACAAAACATAAAAAGAAAATAACAAACTCGATTAGTATCTTAATGTTGGTAGTTGTGTAAATTATAATTATTTAAAACTTCATTGGAATTTTAACAATCTTTTTAAGTTCAATGTTCTAAATGTCGACATATTCGATTAAATGCATTTTACATAAGACTTCAACAGATGTCGTTTGTCTCTTTCACTTTACCGATTTAAGTCTTTATCTCTATCGCAAGAAAAGAGTTGACCTTCGATTTTAGAACGCTCACAACTTGGACCCTATTTTTACATAGGTATTATGAGAGACCGGTTCATCTTGGACACCTATTACAATTCTCCTTAAGTGTGCTAAATATTCAGGTTACCTTTGAATAATATAATACTAATAATAAATATTACACAACAAATTACAAAAATTGATCTAACCCCAAAGTAAGCAAATTAAATGCTTATGTTATGGATGTTAGAGAACGATATTAATACTTAAATAGATACCAAAATAACATGATAATTAATATAATATATAGTTAATCTTAATAAATAAATATAAATTATGTGTTAAAATATTTGCACACCACATTGTGGTAGAATATGTTCGTATAATTAAAAACTCTTGTTTGTGTATGAACTTTTAAACACACATATTCGGCAAATAAAATATTTTTATTTCATTTTAAAATAAATTTAATAAACATCCAGACCAGGAAATATATATCAGGCATTACCCAAATGCCTGTCCATCGAGAACTGAGCCTCGCGGTTAGTCGATGTGTTTAGGTGTAACGCTAACACTTTGACCAACGAGGTTGTCAATAAAATATGGTCAGGACAAGTCGCGGCGGTTCAGTGTGAAAGCTTAATGCCTTATTACAAATTCCTTTAGTTCTTACAAGTAATCGGTACACACTAATCATAAGTGTGTCTTATATGTAATGTCGCATACCGACGCCTGTGAGTGTACCCAAGGAAATATGGACATAAATTATACATTAGTGTGAACTGTCGAGCTTCTAGGAAACCTAAGGGTTATAGACCCGGACCATAACATAGAATATTGAATTTAACACATTATCTCGTTGGTCGAGGGGCTAGCGTACATCCTAACGCCGATCAGCGAGGCTTTGGTTCGATTCCCGACGGGGAATGTCTGTATTTCCGGGTCTGAGTATTCTAGTATATATATTTAAGTAATTATATATTTTATTAGTTAGTGTCGCTGCCTAACACAAATAACACAAGCATATAATTTGTAATATGTCCAGAGATATTTATAATTGTCGCCTCTGTGGTTGAGCGTTCGATTGTTTTAGTCGCGGGTTCGATTTTTGTATAGGGTTTTTTTTTGTTTTTTTTCTCTGAAAAACATAACGATGCCTGAAATCAGACTTCGCCCTGATATGGCGACGGACTTGCCACCCGTCACATCATGGACCTAATATCGTCGATTAATCGTCGGTCTTGGTTTATTTTTTTTATTAAAAATATCTTCTCCAAATTATATGAACCGACCATTTATTTTAGGGTTTATAAAAGGGACTGTTTTTGTATTTTGCTTCGCCAGATTGTGATATTTGTTGGTAGCTTTTTTTTAATTGACATTAAAAAAAGGTTCTCAATATATTTAGGTATTTTTTTGTATATTTGTTATGCGGTTATATAGTCAATTTCCGATGAGTTTTGATGTTTATAAGTATTTTACTATCATAAATGTTCATTTTAAAATAGTTTATCGTTTAAAGAGATATGAACACATTGAAGTCGGTTTTTTTTAGTTTTTCTGTTTTGCGAAATATTCTGAAAATTCGCCGATTCTAAACGTACACTTAAAATCTATTACGAGTGTTCATATAACTCCGAAATACAGGACGTTCAAAAAGTTTATTTTTCAAAAATGTCTTTAGAGTATACCAAAAGCACACCATC
>DVZL01004078.1:0-13282 GCA_018236625.1 Lasaia peninsularis | reverse complement strand
TAACAATGAACTTTTCAAACTTATGTACATTTTCTGAGTGCTCTTACGGTGAAGGAAAACATCGTGAGAAAACCCATATTCATAGAGAACCTAATCTAAGTTTGGACCTAGTTTCCCTTCTGGGTTACAGAAGTCAGATGGCAGTCGCTTTGCGTAAAAACTGGTGTCCTAGTCAAATCCCCTGGATTAGGCGACCAACCCCAAAATCATCTGATGTAATGCGGAATATGGTTAAAAAAAAGAGAAAGAATTGAAGAAGTCTTTTATTATACATATTTTTTTCCACAAAATACGATGTTCACAACACTAGGTGGCAGAGCCCTGCAATGGCTTGTCCAATTTGGTACTTCAATTGAACATTAGTTTTAATTGTCAAATATTTAATACTTTTATACTACGATTTTAGTGCCTAGTACGTTTTCTACGAAAGGTTCGAAGTATATACCGTCAGGGTCGTATTTCTTTTGTAGTTCAATCAAGTCCATAGGATACTGGAGGACTCCAATCCTGACTGCCTCGCCGAAGTGTTTTTTCTGAACACGATCACAGTGACTGCATGCATCTTGAACGATTTCAGTTAAATGTTCTGTGATAAATAAAAGACAACTATTAAAAATGCTAAAAAAATTTAATAGACAATAATATGAATAATAATAGAAGCTATAATTACAGTAACAAGGAACATCAGTCGGAGTCCTGTCTGTCTGTCACCAAGCTTCCCCCGTATTGGTCCGGGTTCCGTTGTAGAATAGGCCAACTGCCTTCCACCCAGGCAGTTCGTAAGAGGCAAGCACAGGGTCTATTGTCACCAACACCGTGACATTGATTAGGTGGTAGAATCATGCAACGACTCGCCCGAATTGATACCACCGCCTTACCTATTGCTGCCACAATCGTCAGTGCTCGCCATTGTCGTGTTCTGGTTTGGAGGGTAGGGTAGCCGGTAAACTTACTCCCGCAGGAGGCTTACTATCCCAACCTCTGGTTGGCAACGCACCATTTCTACCTTTAGTGTCTATAGGCGACGTGTATTTCTTACCATCAGGAAATCCGTCTCTTTGTTTGCCTTCCAATATCATAAAAAAATCCGCATCTAATAAATTGAAGTAGCAAGACAGTCGAAATTTTCATAGAATTTGCATTTCTGTTGCCGCTATAATAACATATTACAGTAAAACACAGAATAAAGTAAATATTTAAGGGGGCTCCCATACAACAGACTTGATTTTTTGCTAAGTTGTTTCCCGACGACCAATAGATGTCGTATGCATATTTAAATCACGGTATATGGTACGTGACTCAGATTGAATATTAAATTATAATTTAGTTACATTAATATACACTAATGATGATGCTTAAAGATGAATTTCATAAGCTTTATATTGGTCATTTGCTACAAAAATATTGGAAGTGCGTTTTTGCCGTTTTTATTTTTTGATTAGAAGTGCCCGCGACTTCATCCGAGTTTTAGTAAAAGTAGCCTAAGCGGTTCCTTATTATATTAGCTGTTTGCCAGTAAAAGTCCCGTCAAAATCGGTCCAACCGTTTCGGAGATTAGAGTCTGTACTCTGATCTCCAGACAGACAAACAGACAGACAAAAATTCTATAAAATGTTTTGTTACCTATATGTACCTTATAAATATACATAAGCATTTAATAAAAAGTGATTATTTTAATATTACAGACAGACACTCCAATTTTATTTATTTGTTGAGATATACATTTTTTTAAATATTTTTTTCTGTTTCATCCATTTTTCAAGCAAGCTAAAAACCGACGATAGATACAAATTGACGATACTAGGATTTTGTTGATGTGTTTCAATTTTGCCGATATGTTACTTTTACTAGTATAATATTAACAAGATAAATTCATGTTATATATCAAATTTACCTTTATATTCCAGCATGTCAGCAGTACATCCTCCTCTATCCAGGTAACAATCTACATAACTTCGAACTTGTGACGGATCATTGGCAATTTCAATAATTTTATCCGATTCGACAAAAACAATTACGGATAGACAAAACAAGATCGAGAGCTTCATTTTGTCTATTCTATCTTCAGAAACCACAGTTTATCTGTTGTAAAAAATAAATATTATTAAAGAGATTAATATCTGAAAATAAATAAATATTACGCCTGGTATATGGGTAAGTGTAGGCAGCGAGGCAGATCCAAGATTAAATTACGGTTAATGAGATACGGCCTAGTGACAGTTAAACAAACAGATAGACTAACAGCAGATTCTTACGTTTTTACCCTTAACGAAACCCTAAAAACGTTTTATAAATTATTTATGATTAAAAGGTATATTTCTGAGCCTAATATATATACACAAGAAAACAACAATCCGCCATTGTTTATTACTAAATGATTACAACTACCACTACAATAAAACAAAATCGCTTGCTGCTGTCTTTATCTATGTGTTTAAAACGACCCAACTGATTTTGATGCGATTTTTACTAATATATAGAGTAATCTAAGAGGAAAGTTTATATTTATACAACATGTATAATATACGCGCGGAAATCGGGGATGGAGGACTAATTTATATTAAACACAAGCTGATACAAAGATAGCGTAAATCAAATTATAAAACTCCGTTAAGAGGGTCGGAATTCTTGCATACACACACACGTACGTACGCAACGTATAAAAACGTGTATTCCTAAAACTCAGTTGTCCGTTTGTCTCTCGGTTTGTTATCAGGCTGTATCTCATAAATGGTGATAGCTAGACAATTGAAGTTTTCACAGATGGTATTTAAAGTCGATAAAATTACAAAAAAATAAACTTAAAAGTTAGGGTAGCCTATATACTTGGTTACATTTTAACCTAAACGCTCCATTAACATCTTAGCCCGGAAATCCGTCTGCCTTCCTATCTTATAAGGTAATTTTGAAAAACTTACCAAGCCAATGCTCCGTAAGACAAATAACGCCTTGTATTAGTTACAAACTTTATATACTTTTATGAGTGAATTAATTATTGAAAAAATAACTAACTCAAAAACACCAACAAAAACATCATGTTATAAATAAAACTGAAGTATTCGGTTATGTTAAAACTCCATAATATGATGTTCCATATTTATTTAAACATGTTAAATGTTAATATAGTACGAGATTCAACGATGTAAGTTCTATTTACGTTTTCTATTTTGCAATTACGATTGCATTAATTCCGGAATCAAAATGTCTCGAATTAGTATTTTTGCAATTATTTTTTATTTTTCTGGGTCTACTAATGGTAAGATACAACCATGACCTATAGACACCACATATGTTATAGGTGCGTAGCTGTCCTGTGGTCGGGGTGTCAGACCTTATGTGCAAGTCTACCGGCTAACCTGCTCTCCGGACCAGAACACATTATGGCGGTAAGTATTGGTAAGACAGTGAATCTCTACCCGAACGAGTGATTTAACAGTACTCTACCACCAGTGGTCATGTTGGAAGTGACCTAATCAACATAATATGCTCGCCTTACCAGCACCCTGGTAGAAAGGCAGATGGTCTATTCTTCACACTTGAACCAACACGGAGAAAATACGGGTAAAAAGCGTCTGTGGTATTTTTACTTCGTACTACCCAACAACAACTAACAAATTATAACAACTGGTAACAAATTTCCAGTGACAGAATTTTTAAACGGATGTTTTAAAGGAACATCCAAGAAAAGAGCGTACTTGTTCCTAAAAGGTCGGAAATGTATCTGTGATACTCTTTCTTGAGAGTGTTCGTGGATGGTGATGAGCACTGGCCATCAGGTGACCTAATTTCTGGTTTATTATTTTATAAATAAAACCTCATTTAGTGTAGAAAGTTATTTTTTATATATTTTGTATGATTGAATTTACATTATACAGAAATAATTGCCACATATGTATCCTGGAGAGTAGGCAGAGATATATATGAACTCTCAATTAGCCGACGATATTAGGTCCCATGATGTGATAGGTGGCAAGGCCGTCGTTATAATAATAATTATGGATAATAAATAAAGTGTTTATGTATGTAATTTTGTTTTTATTGCTAATCATAATAATATACAAAATGATCACTCGAATTAAATGACAGACAAAAGTTGAAATAACGTGACGGAATCTTAGCTTATATTACATTAATATTATATGATCCTATTGTTAAGTGTCTGGTTCGGAAAATTCCTCTAAATTTGTATTACTTGTAGAGTGAACATTAAAGCGTAAGATGAAGGTTTCCCACGGTCGCTTCCTCGAGTAACATGATGGGGGCTACAACGTTAAATGCCCCCCCCCCTCCCTGCTGATAGTGGAGGAGAAAAGCTAAAGTGTGAATGCGAATGCGTACGGTGTCAGCTGCGTGCGTTCGTTCACGCTATAAAATATCGCTGTATCCCCGAACTTATAGAGAAAGGTACATATTTATGCAACCACGATTAGCCCACGACGTTAGGTCCCATGATGTGACAGATGGCAAGTCCTTCACCATATAGGATACAAATCTAATCTCGGGTAATGTTTTTCAAAGTATGTTTTCTAGGTTCCCTTCCGTATTCAAAATATGTCCATGTGTATAAGGCTGACTACGGTTATCTCTATAGACATTATAAAAAAAGAAGCTAGGCTTCAAATTGTTACGTTAGGTTAGGTTACAGAATCCTCTATAAAGCCATGGCCCTGCTGACCTCTTGGTGATACGGATCAAGTCGCAGCTGAATCGCGGGACACACACACACTCACGTGCATATTCACTAAGATCCCTACAAATTTTTTCTATGATTTGTACTAAGTACAAGCTAGTAAGCTTTCCTGTAGCTATATATAATGCAAGTTAAAAGGCTCGGTACATAATGAACGTGGCACAATACTAGTAATCAAGAACCTTGTTTTATTCGTAGTGTATACAAATAGTTTATTTAGTATAGTACCAACAAGGTTACACAGTTGGGCATCAAATAGCCTTTGCATATCGGTCCTTTGAGCCGGATAAAACAAGGTTCTTGAGTAATAATATACGCTGCACAACACTAATGCTCAAGAACCTTGTTTTATTCGTAGTGTATCATACAGTTTCTAACAAGGTTACACTGTTGGGCATCATACAGCCCCAACTACTTACTAACACTCCGCTCCAAAAATACAAACATTGAGATGACACTGTATGCTGGAAGCAGAGTTCCTCAGGGCCGCAACAAATGTTTCACCATATAGCATCATGAGTGCCCGATATGATCCCAGGAAGATACCGACACCTAAGCCATCTTGCCAAAACACCTGAATGCTCTTTCGCCGATTGCCTGCACATGATCCGTGAAAGACAGGGTAATATAGAGTTCATACCTAAAAGAGTTACCTTATTCGAGGCCCTTGCCATTAACACGATCTAAATATGGACCATTGGTTGGTTTGACCTTTGGTCAGGTGGGGTCGTTCGTTCTTATCAGAGGCAATTGGTAGGGTATTTTTTATTATAGCAACAACATAAATAATAATAATGATAATAAATATCCCTAGACCAATTACACTAATTGATCAAACCTCAAAGTAAGCAGAACACAGGCATATAATATTATTATATGCCTGTGTTCTGGGTGTTAGTCAACGATACTAATACATAGAAATACTTTAAATATATATTATGTACCAGTATAAATTTAATAAGCATCCAGACCCTGAAATACAAGCATCTATGTTCATCACACAAATGCTTATCCCCGAAATCCCGAATGTCAACCGACGTCTCCCCGCATACCTACAGCCATCCACATTCGCATTGTATATCTGTTTTGTCAACCTTTCATCTTACATCTTTTTCACATGATCGAAAGCTTTCTTTCCCACTCTTTCTCTGATCTCACTATATTACTTTTTATTAAATCGATTAAAATAATTTGGAACAATTTAGCTAAATAATAATCCACAATTTTTAATATTAAAAGAAAATATTAAACACAGATACAAAATTACAAACCGTCTAGAATCCTAAGCATTAAAAATCACTGGAACTTATTGGTAATTATGAATATCCTATCATGCTCGCTGTTGTAGTCGTTATTAGTATGACGATTACGTTGAAAATCGCTTGACAATGTTATGTTTAGTTTTCTAAAGTCTTACAGTCACGTAGTACTAGATGGAATCACGTACAAAGTTTCTAGAACCCTACAAGTGCAAATAAACTGTAACAAAATAATCGATTCAGGTATTTGAATTTTACACGACGAGAATTGATCACCAATTAGCTTATTTCTTATAATCTATACCAGTTTACACTAATATGATAAAGAGGTAAAGTGTGTAACTTTGTTTGTTTGTAAGGGCTACGGTTCACAAACAAACAAAGATACACATTTTGTACGGTTTAGTACTTCCAAGGATGACTTGGAAGTTATAAACCGATCATGAAAATTATTTCACAATTAGAAAGTTATTCAGGAGTGCTATAGGTTATATTTTATTATGATTGAACAAACATATTTTAGAAAAAAATAATCAAGTCATCGGACTAAACGGTTCAGTATAGACGAATATAATGTTCATCAAAAATGTTGGTGCTTACTTTGGGCTTAGATCAATTTGTGTAATTTGTCAAAAAAAAAAGAAATACATTACATGATTCCATCACAAAAATGACAATTAACGCCTAATGAATTGGACACGGGTTGGCTAATAACTAATAATAGGATTGGATTTGATTCCTATTCCGGTACCTGAAGTTTCAACCTACCTACAAATGAGTTTTTATAACCGAACAACGGAAAGGCTCAAGTTTCTATCTCAGATGATATCAGTGTTAGGTACATTATCTAGGGAATTTGACAAGAACACCAGTTTTTACACAAAATTACTGCCATCTTATCTCTGCAACTAAGAAAGAAAACTAGACTGAAACAAAACACAGATTTTTTTATGTTATTGGAAGGCAAACAAGCAGACGGTTTTCCTAATGGTCAGATATACACATCGCCTATGTGCACCAAAGGTGGCAATGGTGCGTTGCCAACCTGAGGCTGGGATAGTAAGCCTCTTGTGTGAGTAAGTTAAACGGCTACCCTACTTTTTAAACCAGAACACAATATTGGCGAGCACTGACGCTATTGTGGCCGGAATAAGTAAGGCAGTGGTATCAATCCGGGCGAGTCACTGCAAGACGAAGTCATCACGATGTTGGTTGGTTGGTTGACAATAGACCCATTAGAATTTCTACTTTTTATAACATGTTTTAGCAATTTTTCTTTTTGACAAAAACATTTTATTTAATATTAATAAAATTCAGGGGTTCAATATTAATTTTATAAAACAACTGAAATGAATCGGGCCGCTCTCGATTTTGCTACACCCTAAACAAACACATATAAACCCCATATATGTGTTTGTACCATTATTTTATTTTGTTTCACATCTTTAATTTGTATGACATTTATTGCAATAACTATATTTGATTTGAAACCCAGGAGCTGCCGTTGAAAGGGAGAATTTTTTTCGAATGCATAATTTGTTGGTAGAAAAATTACGCGAGTTTTTAAATTATCATTAACTAACTGGGTGGGATTATCTATAACGCCACAAGTGCTGAAGACAGCCGGAAAGTCCGGTTCGGTCTCCCGTTCGGTCATGCTTTTCAAACAAGATTACTTTATATATATATATTTGGGACAACAAATGATTACACTGTTACAATTACAAGTGATGATTAGGTACATATAAACATGTTACTTACAGTATAACCTACTCCGTTGTCCACAACTTACTAATTAAACACAAATTGAAATTAGGTATAAATAAACTCATTTAATGTGTGATAAATAGTATATCATGTTCCCAACCGAAATAGATAAATAGCACAGGATTATTGTGAATTTAATTTAGATATGATTTTACTCGATTCGTTTCTAAAATTGGAAGAAACTTAAACAGAGTTGAGGAGTATATTTTATAACTGAAGATTTTTTTGTGCGTCGACGCGGTATCGTCGTACCTATATCAAGTATAAAGTATTACGTTAATTTATTTTTGATTTTGATAGGAGTGTCTGTATGTCATATTAAAATAAACGCATTTTACTAAATGTATAGGTATATTTACAAGGTACATATACCAAAACAACAGTTTTTAGAATTTTTGTCTATCTGTCTGTATCCGCTAATCTCTGACACGGCTGGACCAATTTTGCCGGCAGACAGCTAATGTAATAAAGAAAAGTTGCGGGTATAGCTAGTGCTAAATATACAGCCGCTCGAGTATGATAAGGACTTACCTATTAGATTTTGTCCAAATAGAGATATAAAGATCATCTAATCTTTATAGGTATGAGAGTTAAAAAGCTATAAGAAATTTATATATGCGAGCTCATACATATGCGAGCGCATCAAATGTAATAATTATATGTAGGGCAGAAATAGCCCTAACCAATCTTTCATACGTGATGAGTGATGAGTTTAGTTTACTCCCTGCCCATTGCACGTAGGATACTGAGTTGTATCATCTGGCGAAAGATAAAATTTGGTTCTTGTATCAGGATTGCCCTGGGATGCCGTGGTATATTGGCCAAACCGAACCGAAACATTTCATTTTGTCAAGGAGAAGAACATCATGAAGAACCATAACCATAAGAGGCTCAATGTATCTCTTATATGAGTTGCTTGAGTAACTTCTCTCATCTTTGATTTGTCAATTTTACGCAATAAATATTATTGTTAGTATTAGGTGGAAAAATATCTGACCTTTGAAAGTTGTTTGCGTTATTAAAATAATTCACGCGGGCAAAGCTGCGGGCGGAAAGCTAGTAAGAAATAAAACTCAGTGATACAATTTTAAAATATGTTAAAAAATGAAATTTTCTTATTGAGGTCTGGCTCCAAGAAGATCCTTTATGAATTTGTCGTAAAACTTTCCTTCGGGATCAAATTCATCTCTGAGTCGCTTTACGTCTTCAGGATATTTGGTTATAACCACCTGCATAAACTCAGCTACTTTTGCTTTTTGATGCGGAGTACATTCTTGACAGGAGTCAGTAAGGACTTCTTGAATATGGTCTGCAAAATGAAATTATAATGATAATATTTGTGTTATATATCATTAGCCTGCTATAATGAAAGTGTCGAACTTTACGTAGAATACATTAAAGTTGACTGATTGTAGTCAAGTTCGTGTCGGATTCGCAGACAAAGAGTTCCATATATCTATACATTTAATAAAACTGTGGAAGAGTGAATTCAGTACATTAAAAATATTTAAAAAATTAGACTAAGGTGAATAAAAAAGAGTAACAGAACAAACACATTTTTATTTTTTCTATCTGTCTGTATTCACACTAATACTACTGAACCGATCGTAACGAAATTTGGCTAATAGGTAAGAGCCTTATGTCCCGAGGTAAGTTATAGGCTACTTTTTACTTGGGTTTCGTGGGAAAGGAGATAAGCTCAAAATAAAAATTTGGCTATAGTTAATTTTTTTTATGGGATAAGACAACGAACAGGCACACTGGTCTCCTGATGGCAAGACTCAAACGTGGCCTATAGACACCGTAGATGTTGTAAATGACAATCACAAGTTGAAAAATGAAAAGGGGATTATTGAACGTCTAAATATCTTCATCATCATCATCATCATCATCATCATCATCATCATCATCATCATCATCATCATCATCATCATCATTATTAGACCATCATAGACTAGACGATATTTAACCATCGAGTAACCTAAGTACCGAAATATGTTATCAGCTACTTTTTATTTTGTTTAGTTGTACCAAATTTCCTCACGATCGTTTCAGTAGTTCTAGAATTGATCGCGGCCGAGATAGACAGACAAACAGACAGAAGGATAGCGAAGTCTTCGTAATAGGGTTCCAATTTCACTCTTTGAGTACGGAACCCTAAAAAAATCCGTCAAGTGCGAGTAGTACTAGCGCACGAAGGGTTCCACATCATCTATAAACACAAAAAAAATCAAGTTTGTTGTATGAGAGCACCCTTTGTATATTCGTTTTATACTATTTTTAGTATTTGTTGTTATAGTGGCAACAGGAATATATCATCTGTATAATTTTCAACTGTCTAACTATCACGGTTAATGAGATACAGCCTGGTGACAGACAGACAGAGAGAAGGACAACGAAGTCTTAGTAAAAGGGTTCTGATTTCATCCTTTGGGGACGGAACCCTAAAAAATATCTTTAGCTTTATGATTTTAAAGAACTTACTCTTATATTTCTGCATTTGATCAGTGCAAGGCTTTAAACTGAGATAACAGTTGATGTAACTTTGCTCTAGCGCATGATTATTGGCGATATCTTCTATATCCACATCGTCTATGACATCTACGTAACAGCAGACAACACTGCACAGGCAGAGAAGTATAATAGATCTCATGGTAATTTTCTTGCCCGCCATTTTATTGATCTGTAACAATAAAAAAATCCTAATTTATTTATTTAAAAAAAATATATAGATTCTTATTTTTTTACGTTTGAAGAATACGATAATATGCTTTATATTGTTTTTTATTATAAAAAAAATTGTCAAGTGCTAGTCAGACTCACGCACGAAGCGCTTCCTGCCTTTATCTTTAAAAAAAGCAAAAAAGTCACTTTTGTTATATGGGAGCACCTTTACATACTTATTTATTCTGTTATTAGTATTTCTGTAAATGTCAACTGTCACGGTTGATGAGATACAGCCTGGTGACAGACATATAGACAGTTTTCATACTTTTGGTACGGAACCCTAAAAAATGACAATTTTTAAACTAAAAGTACTAACGGGGAAAAAAATAAAAATCTCTACGAAGTAAGAGTTACTTTTTGTCCGTCTGTTACGCTGTCACGTCTAAACCACTGAACTAATTTTGATGAAATTTGGTACAGAGATAGAGTTGACCTTGAAAAAGTACATGGGCTACTTTTAATAGATTGTATTAAAAATATGGTATGTTTTTAAGCAATAAGTATTATACGTCGAATAATTTGTGCCCTTTGTAAGTTATCTGTATTATTAAAGTAATTCACGCGGGCGGAAATCTAGTAAAAAAGCTATGACCACACCGGTCGTAAATAATAGGAATAATCCTCATACATATCATTACATAGTATGAAACAAAGTCGGTTTTTATTCCTGTCTGTCCGGCGTAAGGTCTAATAAACAAACGAAATCCGTATAGCAATTTTAAAGATGGCATACATAAGATCTTTAAAACTGCCCAACGGATTTTATTATTTTACATGTTTTTTTCAATAATGTACTAAAGTATCTTTAAAAGGTCTACGAAACAAAAGTGTTTTTATGAGAAAAACACTGTTTCATGTATCACTAATTTAATCATAGTATTTGGATTTCGCTTTATCATCAGGGAAAATATTTAAGTCACCATAAACATCACTTCCTTTTCGTCAAATAATATTTAAGTAAATATATTAAATAAATGAGCGCACTATATACAAAAACATAGTTAAACCACAAATAAATCAACTTCAAGATCATTCAAGTCGTCTAGGTAAATCATTTTCTTTTGATTTTATTAGTAATTAATAAATTAATAAACTGAACCTATTCCCAAATAATTTATATGCCTCTGAAATATCTCACAAAATAGAAACCGTTCAAATCTATTAAAATTGATGAAATAATCGCGTAATGAATGTAAAAAAACTGAAATATCGAATAAAACGAAATTGTAAGTATTTCAATTAAATACAAAAAAAGGTAATTACGACTAATTTTCAATTTAATAAAATCATCATACATACCAAACAAACTAATAATTAATTATTAAAAGTTTTTAGTACTCTTTATCATTACAAGTTATACTTCTAAGAATAAAACACGAAAAATACTAAGTGCTGTCCTTTAAATACATGAAATAGTAGGTATAAATTACATAAAAACAAAAAGATGGCGGTCAGTTATATAAATGTTATATTGAATTGGATGGCCTTATGAAAAACTTTGTTAGAATTATGTTTAATTAATTATTCTATTATATGAGATGTTCTGGTATCTGGTATAGTTGGATGTATTATTTGCTTATGTAATCTAGTGAGAGCCTTGAGGGTAATGGTTAGCACTTCGGATTTCCATTTTGGCGGTCTAAATTCGTACCAGATGTAGATCCCCTAGGTCCCAATATCAAATTGGGACCAGACATTACCTGATAATATGGAAAGGGTATAAGACGTTGATGACGAAGAAGACTCAAACTAATTCTCTCAATAAGCTGAAATTTCGGACTGTATTCTCATTTCTTTTATTTTATTTTTAGGGTTCTGTACCCAAAGGATAAAAATGTAACTCTATTACTGAGACTCCGCTGTCTATTTATATGTCTGTCACCAAGCTGTATCTCGTGAATCATGAGTCCAAACACCTTCTTAGTCGTTTATAGAAATTTCAAAAAAAAGTTTTTCTCTCTTTTGTGATCAATCTTTAGACTTCATTTTCTCCAAAGGGGTGGGCACTTTGGAGAAAATGAAGTCTAAAGATTCCCAAGGGCTAACCTTTCAATTAATTTTAATATAGGGGCGCCCTAAGACCAACTATGCTGGCTACCGCAAAACAAGATATTTTGCAAGGGACTCACTGTTAGAGATGTCAAAAAACGGCAAAAATCACGTTTGTGAAAAAAGAAAATCTGAAAACGGACCCTGTGATGGGACAAAGCGTAAAAACAGTACCTATTACTAAGACTACACTCCGTTGTCCATTCATTTGTGTGTCTGTCACCAGGTTGTATCTCATAAACCGAGTAGATAGAACGTCTTTCGCAGATGATATATTTCTGTAGTCGCTGTAACAACAAATAATAGAATAAAATAAATTCAACGAGGGCTCCTATACAAAAAACATTTTTTTTACCGTTTTCATACATACTCTTGGTGCGCGAATATTAATCGCACTTGGCATACATTCATACACATACAAAAATATCTTCACACCAAGTCCCTTGCGGGATAGGCAGAGGGCACCGAGTGCCAAGTTTCACGATCCCTGCACACTTACCTAGCTTCCTCCACGTTCATTAATCTCTTCATACAAACACTCCGGTTTCGAAAACTTTTGACACCACCCTCGGTTAATACTCGAGCTATTTGGTCGTGGAATGTCAACCTAGGTCTCTCCGGGTACCTACATCCATCCACTTTCGCATCGTATATTTGTTTTGTCAATCTTTCATTCTTTCTACATGACCGAACCATCGCAGTCCCCTTTGTCATTTTTACACCCACACTTTCGTCCAATCCCACTCTTTCTCTGATCACATTATTGCAAATGCGGTCTGAGATCGTTACT
>DVZL01004077.1:0-13282 GCA_018236625.1 Lasaia peninsularis | reverse complement strand
ACTTCACTTAATTTCACTTCGTTAACAAATTATTGTTCTCACTTTCCGGTGGACGGTGACATCACGATAAAATGACGATGTTTAAATCATCCGAAAATGATGATACTTTGGATATTTTTATTAGCTTATTTATCTCTATTTTGAAAGTGTTATGTATTTTTTTCAGTTATATAATTCAAGTAATTAAAAGTGTTTAAAAAAATTAAAAAAAACACATGCATATTCCTTATTGGTACATATTACGTGATAGAAATACAGAGAGAGAGAGAAAAAATCTAAAAAAAAATTATGTGTTCTGCTATCCGGCTTTAGTCGTTTTTAGGGGTCCATGCCTTCTATTTCTGAGACACGACTATCTGTCTCTCTTTCGTCTGTTTATCTGTCTGTCATCAGACTGTATTTCAGAAACCATGATAACTGAAATGAAATTTTCATAGACTGTATTTTTGTTACCAATATAACAACAAATACTAAAAACAGAAAAAAAAAATTTATATCCCATACATCATTTGTGATTTTTTGGCCGTATTCTTAAAAATAATGGTACGGAACATATTTCTATTATGAGTATAGATATGGATGTTGCCAATGTATGGTGTATTATAACCGGAGTGATAATATTAAGCACGGAAACTTAAGCGATAGGATTTAAAGCGGCACTATCATAGTATACTTTACAACGTAGTCAGACACACAATACGTAATAAGACAATTTGATTTGTTTTTCTTTACAGTGTCATTACCTTTACGTTAAAGGTACTAAAAATCACCCCTAACAACGCCCTGTCCGTAATAATAAACATCTATTTCATTCTCATAGGGTAGGCTAACTCACTCTCTCTCAAAAGGCTTGTTCTTGTTTGAAAAAAAAAAACTTGTTTCGACTACAGATCTTGCTGAAAAAATAATACGCCTGTTTAAAAAGAGTTTGCAATCCTACTAAAATTATAAACGCGAAAGTTTGTAAGTATTGATGGATCGCTTCGATTTCGCTTACGGATTTGGATGAAACTTTACAGTAAGATAGCTTATACATGTGTATAACACATAGACTTTTTAATCGACTACATAGAAAAGAGGGTATTTTTTTACGCAATAAGAATTATGAGTCATAAAAACCGTGTTCTTTGAAAGCTATCTATGTTATATATAAAGCTACATGTTTGGGATAAGTGTTTGTTAGGAGTGTAATCTCCAGATAGTACCGTGGACTTCTCTGAGCTGTCCGTTATGAAAGTATGTGATAACATTTACAGAAACGTTTTATACAAAGCGGGCGAGCTGGGTGTTCGGTCGCTGGCCCTCTGCATCATCAACACTCCTAGAAGAAACTTCCCACCGGACGTCGCCGCGCATGTCGCTCTGCGTAAGTTTCTTTTTATATCTCATTTAATAGAGGTTCCTCCATGTTGGTCCGGGTCAGTGTCATAAAGTATAACATGCAATTTTAATAATATAAAAAAATACTTTCACGCCTATTATCTCCGAAGAGATAGGCAGAGGTGTGCTAGTATATCCACGATTCGTATGTCAGTACATACAGTAGAACACCCACATTGTGCCAAGATGCTAGAGCCCATGATGTGATAGGTGTGAAACCTATCGCCACTTCGGGCTCATTCCAATTGCGGGCTATGTAATGTTTACTCAGAATAATCTAAAAAACATTAAGAAAAGTTGCTTGACCTGAGATTTGAACCCGGAACCCACGCGGCTAACGCTCTTCACAGGCGATAGTCGTACCGTTACTCCACAGAGGCGATTTATTTTATACATTTCTAAAATAAAAATACCCTAAGCTATTCCTTGTTGCATGAGCCTGCCATTGAAAGTCCTGTCAAAATCGGTCCAGCCTTTTTAAAGATTTACAGGTACAGACATAAACAAAACAGACAGACAGACAAGAATTTAAAAAAATGATATTTTACTGTATGTACCTTCTAAACATACATATAGATTTAGTATAAAGCGTTTATTTGACTTTTTAAATGGCTGAACCGATTTGGCTAATAATTGGTAATGAAGTAGCTCAGAATCTGGAGACGAACATGAGATGAGTTTACCGGGACAGCTAGTTGGTTATAAAAGTTTCGCAAAATACTGTGTATAATGTAAATTTTAGATTTGTTATTAGCTTAGGTTGTATCTATCTGTGTTAACGGAATCTTTAAGCATAATTGTCACCAACTTCCAGAAGTTTGATTAATTTTAAGCTTTACACACATATCAAGGACCGTAGACAATGCAATAATTTAATAACACACATAAACATCTTCATGTCAGGTCCTTTACGAAGTAGGCAGAGTATTTTGTAGTGTCTAGAAAAGTAAAAGACTTAAAGTATGCCTTCTATTTTCTATCATTGAACAATATAGTAGTAGTTTACGAAGTCACTAGGACCATTAAAGGAAACTGGTTTAATATTTGTTTCGACTAACTCTTCGATATTTCTTGAAAGCCCAATGCCCGATGCACTACGTTTAACGTAACGACGTTTTGCCAATTAGTGCATGCTTGCGCATCCTAGCCCTGCGAAGATCGTAAGAGTTTATTTTAAGGAATGCAAGGCTACATAATATATTATCTCGTGCGCAGGCACGGTCCGCCGCTACGTGGAGCAGCAGTCGCTGCCGTCGCTGGTGGTGGTGTGCGGCGCCGCGCTGGAGCTGGGCCCCGCGCTGGCGCTGGCGCCGCTGTACTTCCCGCGCTCGGCCGCCGAGGCCGACGCCGCCCGCGGCCGTCTGCGGCCCGACCTGGCCCCGCCCGAGCGCCGCATACGCATCATACACAACCCGCACTCCGCCGCGCACAACCCGCCCGGTGAGTACCCCGCCACGCACGACACGCACCCCGCCACGCACGACACGCACCCCGCCACGCACGACACGCACCCCGCCACGTACGACACGCACCCCGCCACGCACGACACGCACCCCGCCACTCACGACCCGCACGGTCGTTAACATTACGTTGTATAATAAAGAACATTTAAAAATTACAATATGCGCCCTTTACTATTTGTTGCACCATTCGACACTGAAAGGAATATAATGTGTGCCCGTTGTACTTTAATATAAATTACGTAATATTTAATTCAAGTGACATAGCATTATGTGGAACGCGTAGCATTATAATGATAAAAAAGTTACGTTCTAGTAGTTCCAAGTTGTATCAATTAAGAATAAGAATTTCTATCATATTCTATTTTTTTTAATAATACAAAAAGTTGAAGAAAATTGTAATATTGAGTCAAATGCAAATATTAACTGTCCGGCCCGGCTTTGCTCGGTTGGTATACTCACTTAACAAAATAAAACATTATTGCAATATATACATTAACGACGATTCATTTCTATTGGCATGTATAGAAAAGATAAATGAGGATGTATCATACATCCTCATTTATCTTTTTATAAAATGATGTCTGAGTAAGTTTTAAACTAGAATAATAAAACCATAGTCTATATTTATTTATTTATTGGTTTAACTTACAAAGAAATTGTTTTATATTGAGTCAAGAAACAAATAACATCTTGTCGCTTTTTGTTTGCTATAAGATAAGATATGATGGCAAACCAACATCAAAAACATCTCAAAACGAAATCCCACCGATCACCATTCGAATTTTCATGTTCCTAAATGTACATTAATTTTGAAACGTCTCTAGAAAGTATTGTATTATCGCCAGTATTTTAACAGTTTTAATTTCCTGCAACATATTAGATCGAGGTTTAAGTTTCTTCGTATTGTAGAAAGAAATTCAAGATAAGATTTTACAAATATTCTTAACATCTAGCAATTTTATAACCCGATACAACACTAGTACTGGTACTGGTGAACTTTTTACAACCGATCATAATTCATAAGAATTGTTTGATCTGAACAACAGAATTTCATTAGATTCGTCTTTCTTAATGCCAACGGCTAATTAGTGGAATTCGCTGTCTGCGTGTGTGTTCCCGGATCAATATAACCTGGATATCTTTAAGAGTATATCTAGGCTATATCCAGGTAGGCATGTTCCTTCTTCGGCCGCATCGTCACTTAACATCAGGTGTGATGGCGGTCAAATGCCTGCCTATTGCCGAATAAAAAATAGATTTTGTTCGTTTGGTTGCTGTAATTGCAATGCTTCCGATCTTAATAATAACCTTATATTTATCTATTACTTTTGAACGAGCAATTCTTGTATATTTATTTATACCGGCGATCTCGGAAACGGTTATAACGATTTCGCTGAAATTGGGTCTAGGTCTTATGAAATTGTGAAAATCAAGACATCTATACAACTCAATCGGTAGCATTTGGTGTAAAATAGTATCGAATCCGGTTTCGTAGACTTAGTCAGATTACATTGCCGGGATTGCCCGAAGTGGCGATAGGCTTGCCACCTTGCTCATAAGACCCGTGTGCTTGTTCGATGTATTATCCCAAAAAAAGACCCTGGAATTTCGAATTCATGGATTGGCGCGACAGTAAAAGCTCATAAAATCATATTCTTCCAATCCCACCACACTCAACACACCTTATTGCATGTAAACGCGGGTTTTGCGACCTTTGACCACTATTTTTTTCTGACATTCTCATTACAGTCACTGATAATTAAAATTGTTTTATTTTATTACGTCTTAGCTAGAAAATAGCTATTGACTATGGTGTCCTTTAGATTAGCTTCAGTTTAGATTAACTTATACATATAATAATTAGCACTCATACATATAGCCTTTTTCAAATAGATAAAAGTTATTTTTTATATATGTTAAAGCAGCGAACAGGCACACGGGTCTCCTGATGGTAAGAGACAATCAGCAATATTGCACCTTTATCGGTAATGATGCGACAAGAGCGAGATGCTTGACATAAAAGTTCCCAAACTAAGAACGCTTAAACCAAGTTTGGAATACTCATCAGCATTGGATTAGGTCCATAAACGTCAAAAACTTTCGCTGTTTAAGTCCCACATTTCCCTGTCTCAAGTTAAAACATTAAGTTAAGTTTTTAAAGTTGAATTACCCATTTCGACGGACAGAAAACCAAATGAAAGGTATCGCAAAAAAACATTATTTTTAATTTTTATTTCTAAAATTTCACATATTCATTTTATTGAAACAAGCCCGTTACAAATAAAACTAATACAGGATTTTATTAATATTACTAGAAACTTCGAAATACTTTCCACGTGCTATTAGACGAGTGATATTCAGTTTATACGTCACTTGAATAGAACTATGGTCCGCCTCTGTGGTCGCGAAGTTAGCGTACAGGTTAATAGTACTGTACAGGATACAGGTTTTATACTTCCTGCCATTTACAAAGGTACCATTCGATTCCTTGCGGGGGGAGTAATTTTTATGATGATCATAGATTACTCTATAACTGGGTCTTACGAATCTAAAAACTTTAGATTAGACCAAATCATGTAAATTATTTACAGATATTTATTTCATTTATAAATCAAAAACCAAATTTGTGTTATTATGATGAAACTTCAACACTTATATTGCGTATTACAAATAGTTGTTCTAAAAAATAATTAATCACAACAATTATTAATCACTTAGATAGAGGTTGTATTGTCCCATATTCATAGATTGATAATAATATTTATTGTGCTTAATATGACGTGAAATAGTTGTGTCTGTTGATGTACACATTGATTCTATTATAATTTTTTCTGGTTTTTTTTTTACATGAGTGCGAATTAACATGAATATACATATATAGAAAAAAAGTTTTGTTAAGCTCACTCTGAAGTTATTATGTGAAAGATTTTTATAACCGACATAAAAATAGAAAAAGGTTTTCGAGTTATCCGTATATTTTTACTTTTTGTGTGTTTAAGATGGATTTGACTAATTTGTATGAATATTCATACCTCAGAGGTTTTACCATATACATTATACGACGATTGGTCTAGTAATGTTCGAAATAATAACTAATCACATCATAATAAAGTGGAAGTCGGTTTTTTTTGCAGTTTCACTGCTTTTAAATCTAATATATAAAATTTTCATGTCACAAAGTTAGTTACCGTACTCCTCCGAAACGGCTTGACCGATTTTTATCAAATTTTATATGCGTATTCAGTAGCTCTGAGAATCGGCCAACATTTATTTTTCGTTTTAAGTTCGCCGGGGCAGCTATATAAAAATTTATCAGAGTTCAATTTCGTAAACAGCTTATTTCGATAGTTTTATACGATTAGAAGAATGGATTTAATTCCGGGTAATTAACAAAATATAAATAAAAATAAGTAAGTGATTTATTATAAATAAAATATAATTTTGCAAACTCATTCGGATAGATATCAGCATCAGTCTTTGTCTTGTTCTGGATTGGAATGTATCTATATGGTAAATTTAATTTCAAAAGGTTTAGTATTCCAGCCTCACGTTGGCAATGCAACCTAGGGCCTATGGGACATGTATTTCTTTTCCGGAAATCCATCAGCTTATATGACTTACATAAAAAGATATAACCGCAGGCGGACACATGTATGCGAGCTTATCTCAGATAAAAGGGAGCGTTGGTATAGTTATCGCATATTGACGCATTTATTGATATCGATCGTTAGTGTAGACTGAGTGTACTGTGGCCATGGACGTGGTGCCCGCCGTCACCCTGGAGATGAACCCGCGACCCACCGGTAAGTGAGGTCACCCACCACGACACACCCACGGATGTTCTTAACCTCATGTTAAAATTATCTATTTATGAAATTCGACTTCTGGATTTATACAAATAAATAAAATTGTGTATGTATCTATACTAATATTATAAAGAGGAAAAGTTTGTTTGTTTGATTGTTTGTTTGTTTGGTTGTAACGAATAGGCTCCGAAACTACTGGACCGATTTTTAAAATTCTTTCACCATTCGAAAGGTACATTATCCACGAGTAACATAGGCTATATTTTATTTTGGAAACACATAGGGTTCTGACTGCGTCGTCAATGTTAGTGTCGGTTTCTGTGAATTGACCTGCGAATTATTTATCTGACCGTGTGTTTCTTGAGTAGGCTTTTTGCAGCGGTAACCGATATCCACGCGGGCGAAGCCGCGGGCGTCCGCTAGTATGTAATACTATAGTGAACTAGCCGCTAACTATACATATAGTAAGAGGTAGCCGTCGCTTATAAACGCTTAGACCTAGACCTAGATAAACCCTCTTTAATCACTACATCACTCTGTCTCTGTGTTTGCTTAAATCTTTTAAAAGAAACATAAATGGATTTCGGTGCGGTTTCTTTTAATTGGTAAAGTGATTTAAGAACAATTTTTTTATGTAAAACACATGCATAATATTTGAGATAATTTTTGAGATTTCGAATGTGATGTCGTAATTTTTTTGCGCTTATATTACAAACGCTGGTTAAACCTTACGAGATAGGTCAAAATGATGTACTACCGTATTGTATACCTTAAAAATGTCTACTAAAGAATCCCCCATGGCATATGACTATCTCATGGGTATAACCCTATTTATCCTTAATTTATCTTTTTCCTTTTATCGTTAGTTTTTACTGGAAACAAAGGCTTATTTACGAAACGATTTTAAATAATCCAGCATTAATCCTAATCCAATTAAGCACCTTAAATACATTGTACGTTTAATGTAGATTAATATGGCCCACGAATGGCCGTGAACATCATCAGGTTTTAATGAATAATATTTGAAGATAGTTATTACAAATTTAAAATCCAGGGAATTGTCACTGAATCACATAGGCTATATTTCCACCCGAATGAAGCCGGGCCGGGTTGCTAGTTATAAAAAAAATCTCAATCATCTTCAACTACATTTTGATTTTATCAAGCTCTGTGAAGATAATTAGAAGTGTTATAAAATAAGATAAGCCTCAGATCACATGATATTGTGTTAAATAAATACGGGATCAGAGTTTTGTAATTTTATTGCATAAGCGTCACAAAAAACTTGCCAACGAGCCGCTGCAAAAATCACGGTTGAAGTTGCGGTTGCAGCTATATATGTATAGTATTAATAGTACACGCCTAAACCCATCGACTAACCGCGACGCTCGGATTCGATTCCCGAAGGGGACAAAAATTTGTGTGATGAGCATAGACGTCTGTATTTCCGGTTCTGGGTTTTTCTATGTATTAGTGTTATTGACTAACACCCATAACATAAGCATTTAATTGGCTTACTTTGGGGTTAGATCAATTCGTGTAATTTGTCCAGTAATATTTATTTTTTTATTATTTTTATATGCGTATGTTTATGTATGTGTTTTTATGTTTGTTACCTACTCTTCACGTCTATTCTACTGAACTTATTTTAACGAATTTTTAAAGTATTACCTATAGATTTTACAGCATAATCACAAATATATGCAAATTTTTTACCGTTCATTAAAAGAGGAAATGTTTTTACACAATAAATACTATAATTTGGAAGAAAACCGTGAGCAAAAGCTAGTTATCTATACAGATAAATAAAATTAGAGTGTCTGTTTACTAAAACTAAAATAATCGCCTTTCACTAAATGCATATGTATGTTTACAATTTGTATATACCAAAATAGTATTTTTTTAGATTTTTTCTGTCTGACTGTTTGTCTGTCTATCTATATTTCGGTCTTTGTATACCCGCTAATCTCTGAAACGACTGGACTGATTTTGGCGGGACTTTCATCGCCAGACATCTGGCTTAATAAGGAACGGATTAGGCTACTTTCATTTTAGAATTTTACTTTAGAAATGAAATGAAATAATTAAATGACATCGCAAACAAAGACGTGGCACATCTAGTTATAATTAAAAATAATTAGTTTTAAAACTAATTTCTATGACAAAACGTATAAGCAACAGCGGCTGGGTGGTAGTTTGATGAGTTTGTACCAAAAGTATAACAGGACGTGAATAATGAATTACCCTCGTATTTTCACGTAATCTAAACATAATATAATATTAATGAGACTCCCAGTTTGTTTGGACTATAACAAAGTCATGGTTAGAAAAACTGGCCAAGTGCGAGTCGGACTCACACACGAAGGGATTTGCACCATTATGAATAAAAATGGTAAAAATATATGTTTGTTGCACAGGAACACCTTCCAAATATCTATTCTTCGGACGGATGCATATTACTAAGACTTCACTGTCCGTCCGTCTTTCTCATAAACCGTGACAACTAGACCATTTAAATGTTAACACAATATTATGATATATTTATGATGAAATTATAAAAACAAGTATATAATTAAACAAAAACAGGATGAAATAAATATATAAAGCTAGTTCCCGTACAACAAACTTGATTTTTTGCCGTTAGTATAGAACCCTTTAAGATTTGTTGTTATGGCGGCAACATAAATATATTATCTTTGGAAATTTCAATATCTAACCGTCGCGGTTATGAGATACAGCCGGATATAGACAGTCAGATGGACGAACGGAGACATACGTGGCAATAGGGTTTGGTTTTTTGTAAAATCTAAGTTTCATATGGAAAGCATCCATTTCGGAAAGAACAATTGGAGCCACTGTAAAAATTGTTGTGTATGTTTAGCTTTGGTAGATATAACAGGCAGTAAAGATAATAAAAAAATCTAGGAATTGGTTGGAATTTTTAACTAAAAAAAGTATGTATCATAACATCCATACCCGCGGAGTGGTAGGCGGAGGTACTTATGCACCGATGGTATTTGGTTCCGATATGACTGGTGGCAAATCCGTCGCTCTATCGGACACATGTACTATCTCAGGCAACGTTGTGTTTTTCAGACTTAAAAATTCACAGAACACGTTCCACATGGGATTCGAACCCGGGACATATGCGTCTGTATTTTAAAATAGAGTGACAAAAACTTAAAATGATTTTCACATATAGCTGACGACCTTGGACACTAACGCTAACTAACACTAACTTAGCCCTTAAAATTAAACACAGACAGACGAACAGTGGAGTATTAGTAATAGGGTTCCGATTTTGCCCTTTGGTTACGGAACTCTAAAAAGATAACACTTTTAATGTGTACTTGTATAGTGTTGTTCGTCAACAGTTCGTCGATGAGGATTGAGATATCAGGCCTACAATGGGAGGCCACCCTTAATTAACATAAAACATTACGGTCCCAGTACGAAAAATACACATATTTATTTAATTGTTTGTCCCTTATTACACCTATGTGGAGCGAATAACCTACGGCGTTATTTCAAAACGGATACGACTTAAGAACCTTCAAGAAAAGAGCATACTCATTCCTAAAAGATGGGCAACGCATCTGTGATACTCCTGGTGTTGCAAATGTTTGTGGGCGGCGGAAGATATTAACAACTTATAAGAAATTTAAAAAACTTATGGAACAAGTTTCTTCCTACGGAATCAAATCTGAGACCTCATAAAGCACTGTAGAAATTCACCATAAATGAACATGGATTCGGGCGCAGAACCCAAATACATATTCAGCCTGTTTACGACACTTTGGGGCAAAAATATGGAAAATTTTAAATTCATTGACAAGTATCGGAAATTCACTTAAATGTAACTCGAAAATATTTTCGTCATTATTACGAAATATGTGATATTTTTGTACTGAGACAATTGATTTTGAACCATAGAACGTAATGTAAAAACGGTTGATTTTTGCTTAACTGTACACGTCACTATAGAGGAGTCCTCGGGTGAGAAGCAAAAGATATGTGTGCTTCAAATGGAATAATCCTGTTCTCATTTCACAGTATCTCAAGTTGGTTTGCGGATAATAATTTTAGTTTAGCGAGAATTCTTAAGATTTTAGCACCTCTATCTGACAACGCTAATGGAGTGTTTTATCATATAATATCTGTGTCCGCGTTTGAATGTAACTAAATTAATGTAGCATAAGCTACTCCTTATTTTATTAGCTGTGTACCAGTAAAAATCCTATCAACTGTAAATAAAAAACAGACAGACAAAAAGGCAGTTTCAATCCTTGCGAAAGCGGCAGTGCGAATCTCATAGTCCTAGTTCGTAAAATGGGATGGTACGACTCAGTTCGCCTAATATTACGATGATGAAAATTCGCTAATGGAATCAAGCTTGATTTCTGAGTTTTTATGGGTTAAGACAGCACGCACACAAGCACGCAGACAAGTACGCAGATAAACACGCAGATCTCCTGATGGTAAGAGACAACTGTGGCCTATAGACACCATAGTTAGCATTGTAGGTGTGTCACTGTCTATGTCCGGGCTTTTGTACCGTATGTGCAAATCTACCGGCTACTTTACTCTCTGGACTGGAAGACGACAATGTCACTATAGTGGCGGCAATAGGTAAGGCGGTGGATCACTACCCGGGAAAGTTACTGCACAGCACTCTACCACCAGTGGTCATGTAGGAAGCGACCCAGTTAACCTATATGCTCTCGCGTTGATGGTCGTATTTCAGCCCGAAAAGTTGATTTACAAGTAGATGTTCTTTCTTCGTATATCCACAAAAATGTTGATTCTTTGAAGATGAAAAGTGACGTCATAAATTTTAAGATTGTTTTATATAATACAAAGATAAAGAAGCAGATTTAATAAAAAAACTTAATTTTTAACTTTTGTTTATAGCCCCTTTGCACTCTAAAGCTGGAACCTTGAACATCTTATGTAACTTTATGGGAAACACATTACATTACTACTACTACTACCTACTATCACATTGACACTAAAAAAAGTAGTAGTAGTGGCATAATTTAGAAATTTCTTTGTAGAATAAGCCCCTTAATTATTATACTAGTAGTCCATAGGGCGGATACTTCAATACAAACTCATTTTCCCAATCCCTTCAAACTATTATCCTATGTGACTTGAATTTGATTAGGACTTTATTCACTGATATCTCTGATGTCTAGTGGTTGGAATTTGACCCATGTATGTAGTATTTGATATTCAGTAACACTATCGAGAAATTATATTAATATCGTTTTCATTTGACTCTAGACTTAAAGGACGACAAAATGTAAACATATGTATATTTTGAACGTATAATATATTTCAAATCCATATAAAGATAACCTTTTCTCTTTCTTCTGTTAAACTTTAAATGTTGCAAGTTTCACACTTCTTCGTCTATATTATCGCAAAATAGGTCATAAAAGTTTTGGTTAACATATACGTATACTAACCTGAAATTATTCACTAATACAAATACATATACTTTTTATATATCTGTATTAACATAATATATACTTATTATTGTTTATAGGTAATACAGATACTTATTGTACGTAACGTACTTCTCTTACTCCTCTACTTAAGCCATAAGAAGTACAAACTGCAAAATTTGATATCCCTGAATTTAATTTCCGGCAGATAATTTATTAAAAAAATAAACAAAGTTCAGCCTTTGGAATAACAGTCACTGTGAGTTTAACTCATAACTTATTCAGTGAAAGGACCTCTGTGGGCATTTTGTTGAAACTGCGTAGGAACAATGAAAATTATAATATAGATAAGGCGAACTTTACGCAGAACTCCTCGATGGCTCTTAGAATTAGGGGAGTTTTTCATTTAATTTAAACGTTATCATCATTATATTAAGCAAGCACTTAGAGGATGTCTCCAAGTTATACTTAATCTTGAAATTAAAAAGCGAGATTTTATTAAATTTTTATTGTCTTGAATTTCTGTCTTTATAAAACCTTTTTGATGGTTGTCTCTATTATAGTGTCCGACTTTGACGCACGACGTCGTTGGTCGATTTCAGGGTGGGGTCACTTGTTCTTATGAGTTTTTTTTTTAATTGTAGGTACTTGATGTTGCCACATCCTGGGAATTAGCATCAACTAACCGTGGGTTATAACTGCCTTTGGGGATATTGGGCGCAAGGATATGTTATTTTAAGATTTTTTTTTATTTTTTCGTCACTGAAAAATACTATATTTAATAAAGATTTTGAATACGAAACTAAATAATATATAAATAAAATAAAAATATATAATTATTCACAAAATTAATGAAAGATTAGATTAGTCATATTTGTTTCTATGCTTAGCTGATCGGATTCGGGTTGGCCGCAGCCTCTTACACCCTCTTCACCGCCCCGATAGCAATGCGCAGGACTCATCGCTGCTCAACCCAGACCGGAGAGTCGACCAGGGTGGACTGCGCCGTGTCCTCGCCGCCCGCACAGACTCGACAGTCTGGTTACGTCTGGACGGTCGCCCGTCGAGCGTGGGTCCTCCATAGAGATGATCTTTATTACAATAACATCTTATAATAACATGTTATCCATGCACAACAGATAACGAAATTATTGAATTCTTACTCATCCTGTTATCCTGTTATTGC
>DVZL01004076.1:0-13283 GCA_018236625.1 Lasaia peninsularis | reverse complement strand
CCAAATTTTGTATATGCGTATTCAGTAGGTCTGAAAATCGGCCAATATCTATTTTTCATACCCGTAAGAGCAGTACGAAGTTCGCCGGTGCAGCTAGTAATATATAATAACTATTTGATAAACTTTTTTTATATTTATTTCAAAAAGCTATTTGTGATTTCAAATAATTTAATAAGTTACCTGATGTCAGTGGACGAAATGACTCTTTGATCTATATGTTTGCAATAATTACAGAAGTATATTAAAGTAAACCTTCTTTATTTCAGGGTCAAATCCATACATCCGGATCGCCTATAGAGATCAAGAGGTCCCTCGGTACTGGGTATAGGCTTACAGTATCATATCCCGATACCAAACAAATAATAGCCCGTGATTCGTTTGACAATGAAGACTACATAGAAGAAAAAACGAAGAAGTTGGTGGCTACAACAAGAAGTGTTATCAAAAATGCCAATCTCGTTGACATAAATGGCACAGAAGTGGACATAAATCTTCCATTTTATGATACAGATGGAGTTAGTAATAAGTAAGTATTTGTAATATTTATGCACGCTTTTTCGTCTAAGTCGCCCTTTTTTACACCGTATGAAAAACAATCGCCTAACTTTACAGATGAATACAAGAAATGTTTTCAAATGTCAAATGTATCTTGAAAATTCATAGCGAACAAATGACGAGACAGGGCTGGGTTAGAGATTCATGACGGTGGTAGAGTCTTGCAATGACTCGCCTGGTTTGGTACCATACCTACTCCTGCCACCATAACATCAGTGCTTGCCAATATCGTGTTCTAGTTTAGAGGTTAAGATAGCCGGTTAACTTACTTTCGCAAGGGGCTTTTAACAATTCAGCCGCAGGTTGGCAACGCACCATTTTCATTTAAATCGGTTAAGAAATAAAAAAGTTATGTCAATCACGTTGACCAACATGTATTCTGAGGATTTCATTTTATTTGCCGAGGTGTTAATATTATTTTTCTGCCCAATGGAGTGGGAAAGTGGGAGTTTTGTTAAACGCAGCGGGAGAAAAGTAGCTACGTTACGTTTTCCTTTTACTGTCATAACAATATGTGTAAATACGAGTATCTTTAAATTAAATTGTCCTAATGCAGCTTCCTGCAACTTTGTGAGACACTGGAAAAGCAGCAGACCGAGCTAGAGTTCCACCACTACAACATGGAGTGCAGCAGCCTCGAGCAAGTCTTCTTCAATATCTGCCAGCAAGCAGACTTGCCCAACACCAGCATCGAATATGGTATATTAAATGAATGTATTAAATTTTAATAGTATTTTATAGTTTAATCAAGATTTCTATTTGCAAGGAATACACAATCTAATCTAAGGCACATTGTGTAAACTGATTTTAAGTAATTGCTATATTTTTTAAATTAAATAAGATCAAAAGAGAGAGAGCATTTTGGTCATCTCAAATTAGTCTCATCAATCTTGTACATTGTCAATATCTCCATATTGACTGAACACACTTAGAAATTTGACTTATAAACTAATCTGGCAAGGTTTTTGCTTTGTAAGAAGATAGCAATAACTTAAAATGCGTTTAATTAGAATGCAGTAGGATTATTATAACCATTGAGCTTCTTAAATAAGTTAATCGACTTCTGTAAAATCAAATTTTATTGTATAAATTTTTGTTTTATTTTCTTTCTACGAAGAGTTTTATGTATTAGCTTTCTATAGCCTGGTCTACGACCACAAGCTAAATTTAATCCTGCTTTATCTAAATCTAATATGACTTCGTGTTTCCTCAGAGCCGTCGTCCAAGAGTGCGTCGACATCGAGCGTCCGCACGGAGCGCGGGCCGGCGGTGACCAGCGAGGGGCCACTCAAAGCCTCCAACTGGCAGCAGTTCTGGACGCTCGTACATGCACGTTACTTGCACTACTTGAGGAACAGGTAATATTGCTTTTTGTCAATGTGTAAAAATGACTTGCTCGTGATCAGTTTTTTTAAAGAACCGTTGACATTTATTATTATAATTAATAACATTCGTTTGTACGTTGGTATCTACCTGCCTTACATTAACCATTAATAGCAATATTGCTTATTTTGAGCCCATATATAATTTTCGAAATAAAATGAAATGAATTATTTAATTGCCGAATATGTATGTTTAGAAGTTGTAGTCGAAAACCCCAATATCATCTATACAAATAATTATAATTGGAGCGTCTATTTGTAATATAAGAATAATCTCTGGAACGGCTGGAATGATTTTGATGAGACTTTCACTTTAGCTGATATAATAAGAGTAAACTTAGGCTACACTTATTTTAGAAATATATTCTAGAATTGTATAAAATTAAAAAAAAAACGCTGATGAAGTCCTAGGCACAGCTAGTCCAGGACGAAAATCAGGCCAAAAATATACTATGAGGTGACGTTGCAGATGGTTACTGTTCGTGCTGATCGTGCTGCCGTCGCTGTTCGTGACGGTGGCGATGGCGTTCACCACCATCCGCCCGCCCGCCGACGACGAGATTGCGTTGAAGCTTTACCCTCAGCTCTACAAGGATACCACGCAGTTTTTGATGTAACTTGTTTTTTCTTTTTTCAAGAAGGCAAATAAGATCTTCAAATGCTATGAACTATATATATATACTACTAGCTGTCAGCCCGCGGCTTCGCCCGCATGATTTATTTTAATAAAACAGACAACTTTCAAAGGGCAGACATTTTTCCGACTTATAATACTAATCGCGTAAAAACATACGCTCTTTTTAATGGAGTCGGTTAAAAAGTTCCTTCCTTCCTCAAGGTCTACTCTATCTCTGTACAAAATTTAATCAAAATCGGTTCAGTGGTTTAGGCATAAAAGCGTAAGATACAGACAGACAGAGTTACTTTTGCATTTATAATATTAGTACGGATAATAATAACATACCTTGGACAAATTTCGAATCGAAATCGCGTATTGCAACTTGTTATAATATTGTATGTTTGCACGCAGTTTTTTTTATTTATTTATTGTCCACGAATATTACAACATACGACACTTAACCACATACTCCTTAAATCACAAAGCTTAAAAAAAAACAATTCAGCGTCATAAAAACAAAAAAACATGTAAAAAAAGAAATATGCATGCACATGTATAGAAACATCAGGTAATTTGAGAATGCATGCAAGTCTATAAATTTTAATAAATAATAATGACCCTTTAAGCATTTTTTAATATTCCTTTGAGTTATGGTTTGCTTTTAATTAGTCGCTCAGATTTAAATTTAGTTGATTGCTTGTCAAATAAGCAGATGGAAATTAAGCATTAGGCTCCGTTAGTATTTTTTAGGGTTCCGTACCCAAAGGATAAAAATAGAACCCTTTTACTAAGAATCTACTGTATGTCTTTCGGTCTGTCATCAGTACTGTGTTAACTAGACAGTTGAAATTTTCACAGATAATGTATTTCTGTTACTGCTATAACAAAAAATACTAAAAACAGATTATACTAAATATTTAAAGGTGCTCCTATACAACGAACATAATATTTTTGACGTTTTTATGGATAATGATACTGAAACCATCGTGTGCGAGTCTGATTCGCACTTCGCCAGTTAAACATTCTTATTTACTAGATTATTGTTTGTCATCATCATTGTGTGTATCAGTAATAACATATTCTATTGGTTATTCTATAGAAAACAATTGTTTCAGTCCCCACCCATCGATATATTCCAATGATACGGATCCATCTTTTGGCCAACGAGTGTTGGAAGCTCTCACTCTACCAGAGGGCGCGAGAGAGTGGACAGAGAAGGTAAGACGAGACTTTATTCTTAGAGACTTCGGACTTCCATTTAAAACCCATCATTAGTCCAGGTTCGAAACCAACCCATGGGTTCGAACCTGGACTATCGAAATTCCTTTGTATCTTTCCTTTATTTGCGTAGCAAGAAGGTAGCGATATTTTGCGGCAGCCGAATTACGTTCCTACTATACTTAATTTACAGTTATATACTTAATTTACAGAAAAATCTGTCCTCACTGTAGACGTATCCTGATTTTGCTAGCCTTTTTTTGACTTACTCTTTTGGGATTCCGTACCCAGAGGCGTAAAACGGGACCCTATTACTAAAACTCCACTGTCCGTTTATTTGTCTGTCACAAGGTTGTTTCTTATGTACAGTAATAGCTAGAAGATTGATTTATTTTAAATTTGGAGTTTTTGCAAAACGTGACTTACCTATTTTGAAACTATTTTTTTAGGATTCTCCAGTCTGTAAATGTGCAAACGGAACCCAGCATTGCGAAATTGATAAAAACATTTATAAGGACAGGCCTAAGATGATGATTTTACCGAACGTCAGTACCCTTAACAATTGGCTTGTTGATTCACAAAAAGTTTACATTGAGAAAAGGTAATATGATATTTTTATATAGTTGTAAGATCTTAGTTGATAAATGATGAATCATAAACCCTATTTTCAGCTAACTCTCAATAGCAGGAAGTTTTCTTCTATATTTTTAGTCCTACTTTTCAAGGGTCACAGGGTAAAAACGGAAACCTATTACCTACTAAGACTTTGCTATCCGTCTGTATGTATGTCACCAGGTTGTATTCTCTTCAACCGTGGTGGCTAGAAAATTATTTTTTTACAGAAGATTAATCTCTATTGCCGCAATAGCAACAAGTAGCTACTAAAAACATAATAAAATAAATATTAAAGGTGGTTCCACAATAAACATGATTTTTTTGTCATTTTTATAGATACGGAACCTTCCCAGTGCGAGTCTGACTCGTAATTGGCTGGGTTTTTTTCTAGATGATTCTCGTGCGACCTCATTGAAGTTTAAACAAAACCTCTACTACATTTTGAGTTATATTAAAAAAATAATACGTAACTTTACATTGGCGATTTTTAATTATATACAAGAAAAATTGGAGTTGTTTCTTTCTTCAATCATACTGCGTTTTTTTATTTATCTCAAAATAAATATGTATTGAAAGAGTTATTTAAATGAACTTAATTTATTTCAAGGTACGGTGGTTACACAGCAGTGGTGAAAGACAATATAACGAACTTGATAGCGTGGTACAACAACAAGGGTCACCACGCGCTACCATCATTTATAAATGGTATCAATTCGGCCATCCTGAAGGCCGTCACCAACAACCCCACGGCCGATATCTCCGTCTACACTCACCCGCTCGAGATCTCCAATGAACAAATCAACAGAGACACCTTGTAAGTTTATATTATGATTATTTTATTTATTACTACCTGTACCGGCGAACTTCGTACCGCCCGCTCTTAAAGGATGAACATTCAATTCAGAACCAAAATAATTAAAAAAAAATATTTTTTTAGATTTTTTGTCTGTTAGTCTGTCTTTCCGTTTGTACCCGCTAATCTCTGAAATGGCTGGACTGATTTTGATGGCCTTTTTTTTCACTGCCAGCTGATGTAATAAAGATGGCTTAAGCTACTTCATTTTAGACTTTATTATAGAAATGTATAAAATAAAATAATGAAATAGAAATGCGGATAAAGTCGCGGGCACAGCTAGTGGTACGTATAGTAATAGGCGTCGCGGTCAGTTACCAGCACGTGGCGGACGCGGGCATCTCCGTGATCCTGGTGACGGGCTACACGCTGGTGAGCGGCGGCGCGGCCGTGCTGGTGGGCGCGCGCGTCACCAGGCAGAAGCGCCTGCAGCTGCTCTGCGGCGTCTCGCCCGCGCTGTACTGGGCCGCCGCGCTGCTCTGGGACCTCGTGGTAACTCACTCACTACACATCTACCGTACCTGCCTCTGCTATGTGGAGATCGACTGACTTTACTGGTCTGATAAAGTACCACTTACAATCTGCTCGTCCGATATTTTGCGCTAGTTCCTCGTGATAACTCACTCTCTATAGACATAAATAAACATCGTCGAGCCCAAATTTCCGATATGGATATCACATCCGTCCCGGAGCAAGTCCGTCGCCCCAATCGGGCACAAACCCAGTTCTACATACCGTTGCCTGACGTATTGTAACGTATATGTATTGTATATTGTTCAGATGAACTACAAAAAAACTCATGAGCACAACTCGCCCTACCCGGGAATTGAAACTACACTTACATCTAAGTCAGACACGGGCAGAGGAGAGGTGAAAACAAGTTACTAATTGTATTTACTTTTGCAGATATATGTCATTAACATAGCCATCACTGCCGTCGTGCTGGAAGCTTTCCACTTTCCGGTCTTTGTTGCGAAGAGCAATTTGCCAGCGATATGTTTGCTTCTTTTCCTCTATGGGTAAGTTTATTTTGAGGCAAGTTTACCTGCTCTAATAACTTCAGATTTTAATTTATTTTTTAAGTAATTAAAATTAACTTAAGACGTATATGCATCAGTATCAACGATACATCAAATGAAATATGCATCTCTCAAAACTTCTAAAAGCCTACCCTTAGAATCGTTTGCAATAGACTAGGAAGTATTCTATCGTAAGAGGGAGACCAGTATAAACGAGTTGTCGCAGAATTCTAGAGTTTTATAGTAATTGGTTCAGTATTTATTAAAATATAAACAAAAACAATCATATAGTGGTCATGGGTTTCGGACACTCTCTTGTATATTCTTATTAGTTAAGTTAATAGTTTAAGATATTCATTTTTTTTACCTTTGCGATTTTGTATTAATTTATAACAAGTAAAAATGTAGACATATTAGTAGACAACATTGTCTAGTCAAACTTGAATAAATTTAGAGACAATCATCATAAACTGACAAAAGTAGAGAAATAAAAAAATACTTAAACAACATGACAATTAAATTGAAGTCGGTTTTTCGTAGTTTCAATTATCTTTGGGGGCATTTCTTTTTCGTTCACCAATTAAAGTAATACGAAAAAATCCAGGTTCGCCTCATCGGCTATGACACATGTGGTGGAGAAGATATTCGAGGAGGCGAGTCTCGCGAACATGATCCTGTTCTGTGGCAACACATTCCTGGCGTTCGCTGGGACCACACTGCTCCTCATCCTTGATGTTATATCCGATTCTGATGTAAGTTTTAATAGTATATAATACATTCATTCGTGCATCTCGCTGACCGCTATACTAAAATGTTGCCTGGAAGAGACCGCTGACTTTACAACAAGGCCGCCTTCGGATGTCTTGATTTTAATTATTTTAAGTACCTACACATTTCCTCATGCGTGTACCGCCATATTGAATTTTGAGTAACGTCAATTTATTTCCCGAGTTGTCACCAAACACTTACATTTGATACCTCATATTATTGGAATGCATAAAAATAACTAGTCCACGATCTTGGATGTTCTGCCATGTTGGATTTACAATAATGTCACAACTCACATATCTTATTATACATTGTCATCCAACCTAAACGTGTTCACAACATTTCAGCTCAATCGATGGAGGATATCTGCTTCAAAATTGTGTTGCTAGATTCCACCCAAAACAATAAATACATCGCAAGTTAAATAATTTCTGTAAAATCAGCCTCCAAATATACACCAATTTAAAACTGACGAGGTCCCCGTTTATGTTTTAACTAGCTGTGCCCGCGACTTCATCCGCTTTTGAATTTAAGTTTGAAAAGTAGCCTAAGCTACTCCTTATTACATAAACCAGTGAAAGTCCCGTCAAAATCGGGCCAGCCATTTTAGAAATAATCAGATAGACAAATATCTAAAAAATATTATTTTGTTATACATAATACGCAATAATTAAAAAGCTGTTATTTTAATTTATTTGTATGCCTATGAATAAACTGAACAAGCAAATGAATATTCATCCTTATGATAAGAAATACTTTTTATGATACGATTCTTATATGATTGATAAACTGTGAGTTTATTTGCTCCGCAACAAATGGAAAAACTTTATCAATCAAAATACCTCAAAACTATATTTATTCAAATTATATTTTATTGCACAGAATTAAGTACAAGGGCGAAGTGAATTTCATTAAGCAGTCAGTCAGTTTTCTCTCAGTCTACCCTGGGTAGTGTAAATAAATAAACGCATGGTAATATTTGGGTGATGCTTTGAAACTTTGTACTGGATCAACTGATTGCGGTAATTCTTTTTGTTTTTTTTATGAAAGATAATGTTTTCTGGTTGGTCCCATTTAAATTCGATCAACATCTGACGAGTGGTTTTCGGGTTATCACTACATAGTATAAAATAAAGTCGGGTTCTCTGTCCCTATATTCCTATGTATGCTTAAACCTTTAAAATGATTTTCATGCGGTTTTCTTAAATAGATAGTGATTCAGGAGTCAGGTTTTTGTATATAACATGTATTGTATACGTGTACGAAGCCGGGGCGGGTCGCTAGTACTTTTTAATGTGTATTTTTTTATTTCAACCAACATAATATTAAAATGTCTATTTTTCGCAGTTTTCAAATAATTTTCATTAAATATTTCGATAATTCAGTAACCTATTTTTTTACTTTGTAGACCACAGACTACGTGAGATGGGTATTCCACAAGATTTTCATGCTGAGTCCACCGTTCGTGCTTGCTGATGGACTTTTGGAAATTGCAAAGAATACAATTAAATATGAGGTAACTTGTAATCAAAAGGAATACATACAAATAAATACATTTTTGCGCAGATTATTTTTTTCCCTCCGGGCGAAAGTGGCTTCTTTTCTGCCAGTCCTTAAGTTTAAAATCATTTATATCGTCTTATAGCGACACGAGTTTTATTCTAATTACATAAGGGTGGGTTCACTAATTTTGGTTTAATCAATAGTTTAGGTATGTTTTTAAATCTAAACTTGATTTGTTAAAGATTGTGTTTTCTATGCTTTATTACTATTATTATTTTTGTGGCTTCACTCTGATCATAGTTGAATGGTATTAAATCCAGATACTGGCAGTATTCGGCATGCACACGTACCAGGACCCGCTCACCAGCGAGCTGGTGGTGTACCACTACATCGCGCTCGTCGCCATGGGCTCGCTCCTCATACTTATCAATATGGCCATAGAGTACAACTGCTTCGACGCTATTGCGGCCAGGTGAGGCTACATTTTCAATAACAATGATTATCTCAAAAACATTATTATATCTAAAAGTCATTATTTTTGGTATAAAGAGCTAATACAGACATATTCGTGCTTCAAATGAGTGTTCCGATTGTACTCGGATAGACAGGGTAAAATAGGGGATGACGTACCTACACATATAAGTATTTATAAGAAAACTTATAAAAAAGTTAAATAAGTTTTTAAATATAGAGCTAGGAATGTATACATACATACATATCTTCACATCATCACTTGCTGACTAGACAGATAGTATCTAGTACCAAGTGTCTCTATTCCTAGCTTCCCTAGTTTCCTCCACCTTCATTACACTTTTCATACAAGTACGCCAGTTTCAAAGGTTTTTGACTCCACTTTCGAATAACACACAAGCGATCTGGTCGTGGAATGTCAACTTTAGTCTCCCCGGGTATTCTTTCATTTTTACAACGACACATTCTTTCAATCTCACGCTTTTTTAATCACGCTATTACGAATGCGGTCCGCGAGTGTTACCCCACGAACATCGCGGAGCGAACACAATTCGACAGCATCTATCTTACTTTTTATGTTTTTTCTGATATTCCCAACTCTCACTTCTACAGAGAAACGTTGGAATAAGCACTGAGTAATTTATAAAATTACGGAGTTGTGACTGTTCTTCAAGATTTGGTGTAACTTCCGATATTGTAACAGCTAAAGGTATTATCTGGTATTACACTTCTAACATCGTCCGCAATAATAAAACACCTTTCTCGTTTTGTTTTTGTCAACTTCTCAAAGCTGATTGAATGAGGGCCTTGGACTGTTTAAAAAGAGACAGCAATACTAAATATTCGTATTGCTGTCTCTTTTAATCCTTACCCAGATAGTACCTTTAGCTTCACGGTATCGAGGGTATTGGGTATCGTACAGGTTCGAGCCGAAGTACTCTGCGGTGGCTCAGAGCCCGACGGACGGGGACATCCTCGCGGAGGCCGAGCGGGTCCGCGCCGGACTCGAGCCGCTGCGACTGAAGACCATCGGGAACATCAACGCTGGTGACTATCCTTTCATTATCCTTTCATATTATTGATGAACATCCTTTCAGTATTATTCTGTTTAGATCCACTATTAGTATAATTATTAAAAAATGGAGTATTTCATTAAGTATGATTGTATGTAGTGTTAGAATTATTATGATTAGGATACAACCGTTACGTTTGAAAACATTACCTACTTCAACTGGTCAGTGTGATCTTGACTTGATTTATAATTATGAGTGAATTAATGGGTAGGTGGGTAACGATGAATACCTGCATTCGTACGTGAAGTAAACAGTCAAACGTGTAAAATTCGAATTGAAATAAGTTTTAGCTACTATCAATTCATTCGTCATTAATGTTATAAATCAGATGTTCGTTCATTTGTTTGATATTTATGTCTGAATATTTTTATGATGAGATAATCTAATCTTTGCCTTGTATAATTCTTGGAGGAAAAAAGTAAAAGTCAGGTAGTTTATTAATAAAATGGTTCGTTTAGGATTCGTTCACACGGAGGAGCCTCCGGTGAAGCTGCGGTCGCTGAACCGCAGCGCGCCGGACGCGGCGGCGGTGCTGCGGCTGACGCGCGTGTTCCGCACGCACGCGGGCCTGCAGCTGGCCGTCGACAACCTCACGCTGGGCGTGCCGAGGGGACAGGTATACATACATATTTATATATACAACCACCACTGAATGTAAGTAAATAGTTTAGAACCTCAATAGTCCAGGATAGATCCTGCCATAAAGTGATCTACGGTGAAGGAAAACATAGTAAGGTAACCCAAAATGTGTGCCCGACATGACGACGGGCTTGCCATATCGTGGGACCTAATATCGTCGGCTAATCGTAGATGCGTATATACCTGTGCCTATTTCGGGGATATGGGCGTTACGATATTTCTTTAATACAGCAAACTCATTTTAAGCTATTTCAAAAGAAGTTCTACTAACCATCTGTCTGTCTGTCTATCTGTCTGTCTTTACCTGTCACCAAGCTGTATCCCATACACCGTGATAGATAGACAATTGAAAATTTTACAGATATTTTCATATAGTTCTGTTGCCGCTATAACAACAAATACTTATACTAAAATATATATTAAAGTATGTATCTAAGGGGGCTCCCATAGAACGAACTACCCGACCCAACGAATAGATGTCGCTGTCCATGTTTTTTATAAATAAACTCTCAGAATATCTAGTTTCATGTTTAATTACAAAAAATTAATCAATTTTTATGTTTAAAAAGTAGTGTATTTTGCCAAACAATTGATTCAGTACGGAATCCACTTGGCGGGTATATTTTTAACGTATATTAGCACCTATAATAAACCTCGGTGGTCTAATAGGTGGATTTCCATTCTGGTAGTCCATATAGTATTGGGCCTGGTTTCCCTCCTGGGTCGCAAATGTTAGATGGCAGTCGGTCTGTGTGAAAAGTGTATAATGTCATAGAAATAAGCTGTGAATATGACGAAAAATAACAGCTATATTAGTCAAAAGCATGAGAAACAGGATACAGCACATATCTACTTTACTTTTTACATGTAAATATTATTTTAGTGTACTGCATTGTTGGGAGAAAATGGTGCGGGAAAGTCGACGACATTCGCAATGTTGACGGGAGACCTGCGACCTACCTCTGGAGACATCTACCTCGAGAACAAAAGGCTCACCGGCCGGGACACCGGGAAGGGACTCATCAGTAAGATAACATTTATGTAACGTACGAACACTTACACACACGCACGCACGCACGCACGCGCGCACGCACACGCACATCTCGTTTATTAAGACGTCCAAAATATTTTCTACAGAACGGATAATATTTTGGTGTAAGATCAACTCTTACGATGACCATATTTCTTGTACCTAAAAACTTAAGGAGTTACAATTCTTAAAGTTTTGCACATAGTTTTACAAATTGTTGATTGTATTATAATCGTCAATTTAAATCTTATGTAATGTTTATGTCTTGCCCCATAAAAAAAATTGTCATGCTGTACCCTAAAGTCCTTTGATGCGCGAGGTCCCGGGTTCGATTCCCGGCTAACTTATTCCTGTAATATTCTTCAGTGTATCTGCAAAGAAAACTTTGCCTGAGATTGAATTTGTGCCCGTTATAGCGACATACTTGCTGCCCGTCACATCATGGGTTGTAATATCTTCGGCTAATCGTGGGTGCATATGAACGTTTCGAAGATATGGGCTTGAAGATATACATTTTTTTTGTTTGGACTACTACAACCTAATAAACCCCATAAATAATAATAAATAATAAATATTACTGGACAAATTACACAAATTGATGTAACCCCAAAGTAAGCAAACTATATGGTTGTATTATGAGTGTTCGTCAACGATACTAATACATAGAAATACTTAAATAGATACAAGAATAATAAGTTAATAATAAGTTGTAATCTTAACAAAAACTAAGTACTTACTTTATTAAGGTGTCCAAGTTCTACTTAGTGTAAACTTCACTCTACGATTACTTTATTCTTTGCTTCCTAAAAACTCAATGAAATAAAAATTTTATATGTAATTTTAGACATGAATTATTTTAGCCGTTAAATTAATAGTTTATTGTATATAATAAATCACTAATCTAAGCTTTCATGGTATACTTCATTAATTATCATAGACAATGAAAGTTTTGAGTTAGTTACTTCATAATTATTATTAAATGAATAAAATAAATAAATATATTCACTCACAGGTTACTGTCCCCAACAAGACGCCATAGACCCTCTGCTGACCGTGCGGGAAACTCTACAGTTCTACTGCAACTTGAGGGGGATCACCGAATCCGATGAGGTACGACTATATAGAAAAAATTGTTCATATACCTACGAGTATATAGAATACAAGTAGAGTTTGTGTAATATTTAAAAAAAACACTTTTTACTAAATGTATTTATTGTGAAAATGTATATACCAAAATAGCATTTTTATCTGTCTGTCAGTTTGTTGCGGCTAGTCTGTGGAACGGTTGGACCGATTTGACGGAATTGGCGGGTGGTAATAGAATTTTAGAATTATTTAAACTAATCAAATTCAAACATGGATAAAGTCGCAAGCACATTTAATATTCTATACAAACAAGAACCTACCTAAGCCAGATTTTTTGGACAAAAAATATATCTAATATATGTGTAAAATTTCCATGTCATAATATTGGTTACCGTACTCCTCCGAAACGGCGTGACCGATTTTTACCAAATTTTATATGCGTATTCAGTGGG
>DVZL01004075.1:0-13286 GCA_018236625.1 Lasaia peninsularis | reverse complement strand
GTATTTTAGAATCGCCTTCAGAGACAAATTGCAGTTAGCGCACGCTGTAGCTATGTCAAATGGTAGTCGTTCTGAAAAAAAAAAGCATCAACATTTTATTAATTTGTACTTATAGCAGTGTCCGCCTTTTTATTAAACCATTTTATTAAAAAAAAACTAAAATATGTTTTAAAATAAAGGTAACCTAAGCCATGCCTTATTACATCAGCTGTCTGTCAGTGAAAATCCAATCAAAATCGGTCCAGTCGTTTCAGAGATTAGCGGGTACGTATAGACAGAGAAAAAACCTAAAAAATATTATTTTGGTATATGTACCTTGTAAACATACATATGCATTTAGTAAAAAGCGGTTATTTTAATATTACAAACCTACAGACACTCAAATTTTGAACTTAGACTTTAGTAGTTCTGGGTCAAATTTTTTTAATAACGTTAATGCTTGTCCTCGTCAGGAACCGAATCCGAATTTTGCTGTTAGTCGATAGAGATAAACATGTAGATCCCTCAACTAATCAAATCTGCTCTACAATTTTAAAAACGCAAAATTAAAACTAGAAACATAGAAACCATTGTCAAAGCTGTCTAAAGACAATGAAAATGAATGTTCACTTTACGAGCGCAAGCGGTATTCGACTAAGACGCACAAGGACGCGGATTCGATTCCCAGGTAGATCCACTTGTATTATGAGTTTTTTCAGTTTTTCTCAAAAACATGACGTCAGAATTAGATTAGGCGATATGGCGACGGACTTGCCACCAGTCGTATCATGGGCCCTCACATTGGCTAATCGTGGATTTGTGAGTATGTACCTCCGCCTACACCTTCGGGGTTAGGGCGTAATGATATTTTTTATAAATAAAATATAACTTACTTTTGAAGCAACTGTTATACGTGGAGCACGGCCCTAAATTGACATAACAATCCAAGTCATACTTTACTAAGATCGGATTTTTAAGATTTTTATCCACCTGGGCGTAATATTTTTGGCATTGGTCGGTATCATGACTGCAGTATACTATCGCAAGGAATGACAGGAACACCACGAAGGTCCTCATTTCAAATGCCCTGAAAGAAAGAAGTATAGATATGTAATAGTATAGATTAAATAATTTATTTTATGAAGACTTTAAAAGCGGCACTCGTGACTCGTCTATATATAATTACATCTAAGCTAAAAAAGTTTAGATGTAATTGTAGATGGAGTGTTTATATGTAATATATTAAAATAACCGCTTTTTACTTAATGCATATGTTAATTATCGCCTCTGTGGTGTAACGGCTGTCGCCTGTTAAGACCGGTAGCTGCGTGAGGTCCCGGTTTCAATTCCCAGGTCGGGCAACTTTCATTAAATGTTTTTAGATTATTCTGAGTAAGCATTACATTGCCCGGGATTTTAATGTGCCCGAAGTTAAGGCTTACCACTTATCACATCATGGGCCTTAGTATCTTGGCTAATCGTTGATGTTCTAGTATAATAGCTACTGGACTTACAAGATATGGATATACTAGCACACCTCTGCCTACCCCTTCGAGGATAAAAAGCGTGAACGTACTTTTTCATGTGTATATTTACAAGGTAAATATACCAAAACAATATTTTTATGGAATTTCTGTTTGTCTGTCGGTCTATGCGTCTGTCTATCTGTCTCTCTATCTATTTGTACTTAATCTCTGAAACGGCTGGACCGATTTTGACGGGACTTTCACTGGCAGACAGCTGATTTAATAAGGAACGGCTTAGGCTTAGAAATGACTAGGCAGCTCATCAGAGGTGAGCATAGGTAAATATATATTTCTTCTAGAATCTCAATAAAACCTACCTTTTTATGCCCGAAACACACTATATATTTTTTCAAGTATTTATTTTTCCAACTTATTTTGACCTTCGAATCGGAATACTAATTTTCGATCAAACATATTCACGTCAAAATAACCGTTTTTTTGTCAAAGTGACATTATCGTGTTCCAGTCTGGAGGGTAGGACAGCTGATAGACTTACATAACAGGTCTACGCACAAGAAATACAACATCTAAAGTGTATAAGCCACGGTTGTCTTTAACCATCAGGAGCGCCGTGAATCTTTGCTGTCTTATTCATTAAAAAATAACAAAAATGTTCTACGTTAGAAGAAACAAAATGTAACCCTTACCATCAATTTTAGACCGGTTATGACGAAACCTATGGTTACACTGCAACCTCAGTCTCTATGGTTTTGTTTTTATATCACATGGTGCATAATCTATAGTTATAGACGTATCGTAGTTGACAATTATAATATTTAACTGACATTATACTTATGTATTTTTATTATAGTACTAGCTGTGCCGGCGACTTCGCCCGCGTTTTTATTTTGTACATTTCTAAAATAAAAATTGCCTAAGCCGTTATTTATTACATCATATGTCTACCAGTGACAGTCCCGTCAAAATCGATCGAGCCGTTTCAGAGATTAGCGGGTACAAACAGACAGACGGAAAGACAGATAAAAATGATAAAAAAATATTATTTTGGTGTATGTAAGTACCTTGTAATTGAATACTTATGCATTTAGTAAAAAGTAGTTATTTTAATTACATACGGACACACCAATTTTATTTATTTGTAAAGATTATTGTTAAAATTGTGTTCAAAAAATATAATTGTAGATAATCCTATTTAAAATAAACATTGACTTTACTATAGTTACGTTTAGTTTAACAGTATAATATGTCATTACTATAACCGGTTTGTTCTCGTTTACCACACCAAGCTTGGTCCCACCAGTAGGACGAACGGGAATTTATTAAAAAATAAAATTTATATTCCCAATCGTCCCACCAATAATGATGGTGGGACGAACGGGAACACAATTTTTTATTATTATTTTATACTGATCATCAAATGTAGCAAACATATTTTTATATTTTTTTACAATAACAGTTTTAAAGTTGGAAAAGTTTCTGAATAACTATTATGACTAAAATCACAAACCAACAACTTTTTATTAATTTAATAATCTTATCAATACTTTACTTATTGAACTTGGCATTTTTTTATATATAAACTAATCTATAATACCTAAACACTATTTTTAATGACATAGTAATAGAATGAAAATAGGAAAAGGTTTCTTGAATTATTATTATTATTTTTTATTACGCTTTAATCATAGATCAAGTAATCTCAATCAATAAAGTATAATTATTTTTATATACTGGACATTAATTGTAACAAAAATATTTTTATGCTATGTACCTATTTTAAATTTTTTTATAATAACAGTTTAAAGGTGGAAAAGTTACTGAATAATTATTATGGCTAAAATCACAGATCAACAACTTCTTATTAATTTAATTACCATATTCTATACATATTACACTTGTAACTTTTCCGAGCTGGTTAATAATTTATACTAACAGTTTATCCTTTTTAATATTTTACCCATCACTAGACTTTCAGTGTAGTTTCAGATGTTAATAACATTATCGTTTCTACCTTAAGAACCAATAGTAGCATTAGTGGAACCTATAGGAATCGTTTAAAATATCCTTCACGTTCGTCCCATCAGTAATGACGGTGGGACGAACGGGAACACAAATTTTGTATTTAAATAAATTCCCGTTCGTCCTACTGGTGGTCCTATTTAAATACAAATTTTGCATTTAAATAAATTTCCGTTCGTCCTACTGGTGGGGCGAAACTTGGTGGGACGAACAGGAAAATTAAAAAATATCCTTTGTTTTTTATTAAATTCCCGTTCGCCCTAATGGTGGGACCAAGCTTGGTAGGACGAACGGGAACAAACCATTTATATTTGTTACGTATATACTAGGTGGCAAACTAGAACCAATCGGCGAAAAGTAACGTAGTAGATATTTTAATTTTAAAAATGTGAAGATTCATCGGATCATACAAAAGTTTGATAATCATGTTACATTTTAAAATGAATAAGTTTTTTTTTTCAAAAATGACCTCAATTTTATTCTTCACACTTTTTAAATTAATATTTATTATCTACAATTTATTTGTCGAGTTAGTCGTTAATCGTGGTCATGTGTGCACTTATGCGCACCTTTGTCTTCTCAGAGATATAGTGAGATTACATTTGTTTATTTTAAATTTTATTTATTGAAATATTGTCAATAAAATTTGATGAAATCCCTAACGAGGATTATTAAAAATTTTCGAAAATTTCTTACCGTATTTTAAAGGCAACACAGGTACTTGTATTAACCAAAAAAACCTACTAAAAAGATTCAAAAATATTTTTTTATTTTGTCAAAACGAGGAGATCAAAATCAAAAATAAATACAGGTGCATACTATACATAGGCTTATTTCGAAATATTTTAAAATGCACGGTTAGTTTTACAGACGTTCGGAATCCGTACGAGATAATCTTGCGGGCGCTATCCCATTTCATTTGAATGAATGAAAGAAAAACAAATAAATATAGACACTTCCATAAAAAATAAAAAATAAGATTAGACTGTCTGTATTAATATTAAAATAACCGCTTTCTAAACTAAATGCATATACCTACGAGTACATATACCAAAATAATGTTTTTTAGAATTGTTGTCTGTTTGTTCGACTTAAGCTTCGAAACGGCTGGACGGATTTCGACTTAGGGACTTTTGGGACTTTAACTGGCAGTCAGCTGTTATAATAAGGAGTATAAGTTACTTTTATATAGTTAAATTCAAACGCGGACGAATTTGCAGGCACAGCTAGTAAAAATATAAAATAGAACTTCAGTAATATGATCTTATCAAGATTATATCAAGGAAAAATTATTGTAAGCTGTGATTTTAAATGCTGATAGCAAGGGAAATCTCCCAAATTTCACAATCATAACTTAATTAATGTGTACGTATTAAAAAAAAGCTGTATAGTAAGAAACTAGAATCTACAAAAGCCAATATTACCAAAAACTACTTTTTTTGGATTGTGCCTTTTTATTACTAAGGGTCTGATATTCATCTCATGGTTAGTTAATAATATTAAGTCTCACGATGTGACCAGTTTTACGCCGTTAACCCGTCTAGTAGTTTATAAAAACAGCGTTAGTTAAATTTAACGGAACTTTAAATTCTCTGTTGAGATATGAAAGGTTAGTTAACTTAATGTAGGTTTATTGAAGCGCGAGTTATTTAAGTTTATTGAATTTTACGCTTTGTAAATCGACACGTGTAAGAAATAACATTGTGATCAAGCTTAGAGAGGAAAGCGTGTCAAAGATTTAGTCCGGGTCCCGTACGTAGAATAGACCATCTGTCTCCTTCTAGGCAGCTCGTAAGAGGCAGGCACTTCCAATATGACTACTGCTGGTAGAGTACTGTACAGCAACACGCCCAGGGAAGGATCCACTGCTTTAACAGCTATTCAAGCCGCCATAATGACACTGTCGTATGTCGGACCAGAGGATGGGGTTGGACTTTTAGACCGTATATGTAACTTTACCAGCAGTAACGTTGCATATTATACTATCTAACAGATTGACATAACTTCTTTATGTGTTAACTGATTTAAATGAAATTAACACTAAATGTTAAGTTAAGGTCATCACAACATATTTATGAAAATTGCATCAAGATCGGTTAAGCCGTTTCTGAGATTGGCGTGCACAAACATACAGTTTTTTTGAACTAGCCGACTGGTTTCGATTTTCACAGCACCAACAAATATGATTACAATATAGCTCGGTGTCCTGGAACATAGGCTATTTACTAGTAAAATTTTACCTCGATCGGTTCAATAGTTTCAGCTGAATAAGGGTCGAGATATAGACAGATATACGAATCTTTTATACATGCAAAAAATGCATTTTTAGTCGTCTAGACATATTTTTTAATATATCTTCAATATACATAATTGACTCTTTTCCAGTTGTTTTATAATGTGTGTATGTATATTGTGTATATTAGTCAAAAAGAAACAATCTTTATTGCTGTACACGAACTATGGTAGAAGTAGAGAGATGGGAGAAATTTCTATCCAAAAATTATTAAAAGCAAAGATAAAAATAATTGCGTAATTTCAGAGATAACATAATATAGGTATTAAATAAAAAAAATATTATATTTTTAAAACTTTATTGAGAATATTATTTCTCTTAAATTACCAATAAATAATAATCATACTAATTTAAATGCAAACCACAAAACAAATATTTTAATCGCTATATTGCATCAGCTAAATATACAAAAAAAAGGATATTTTTGTATATTGTATCCCATTTTTGAAAGCAGCCAAAACCGCGTTTTAAATGTTTAAGTAGCATATAATTAGTATATAGCTCGCTATACGCAGTTCATTTTTAGATTTTATTTAGTAGAACTAAATTAAAAAAAAACACTTCATGCCATAGAGACATCTATTGGTTGCCGGGAAACAACGTAGCGAAAAATCCTCATGAAGCAATGATTCTTTAAATGAGGAGGGTCTTTAAATATTTACTTTACTATGTTTTTTACTATTTGTTGTTATAGTGGCAACAGGAATACATCATTTGTATAGCTATCACGCTTCATGAGATGCAACCTGATGAGAGACAAACGGACAGGGAGTTTTAGTAATAGATGAACACATTTTAGATATTATTAAGCACTAATTTTAAATTGGGAATATATATGCCCTGAGGGTCATAAAGCTGACTGAATATTGCAGATTCGTTGGGGAGCCATGCTTCACCGTTTTCGATGAATTTTTTGAAAATAACTTTCAGTGTCAGGCTGCATTCTAGACAAGCCGTCGCGATGTCATAAGGGAGTCGTTCTGTAATGAAATAAAATGAAATGAAACGAAAATTATTTATTTGCGAATATGAAACGAAAATTATTTAATTATTTAATAGGTATGTGTGTTACAAAGTTGTCACAAAACAAAAGTTTTAATTATACCAACATATTCTACCACAATGTGGTGTGCAAATATTTTAACACATCCGTACTAATATTATAAATGCGAAAGTAACTCTGTCTGTCTGTATGTTACGCTTTCACAGCTAAACCACTGAACCGATTTTGATTAAATTTTGTACAGAGATAAAGTAGACCTTGATAAAGGACATAGACTTTTTAACCGACTACATAAAAAAGAGAGTATTTTTTACGCGATTAGTATTATAAGTCGGAAAAATGTCTGCCCTTTGAAAGTTGTCTGTATTATTAAAATAAGCCGCGGGCGGACAGCTAGTAATTTATATTTAAGAAGAACAAACAAAATTATTTAATCTACATGGACCAAGTTGAATTACTACTAAATATTCTTTGTTCTGCTTATCACAAACTTGGTCTTATGCTTCAATCCACAACTAAATCAAATATTTAGAACGATTAAAAAAAGTACCTTCACGCCTATTATCCCTGTAGAAGTAGGCAGAGGTGTGCTAGTATATCCACGACTCGTAAGTCCAGTAGATATACTATAACACCCCCGATTAGCTTAGGTACTAGGGCCCATAATGCGAAGAAAAAATAATATAAGATATAAATATACTATAGAAGCACTGGTATGTACACACTATTTTTATGTGTTTTTATCAGATATCCGTTTATATCATGCTACTACGATAATAGTAATGTATGAAAAAGCCGTCAAATGCGAGTCGGACCCGCGTATGAAGGGTTCCATTACATTTTATTGTAAAAACGGCAAAAAATCACATTTGTTTTATGGCAGCACCATTCATATATTTAATCTGCAACGAAAATACATCTATGAAAATTTCAACTTACTAACTATCGCGGGTTATGTGATACAGCCTGGTGACAGACCGACGAACGGAGAGCGGAGTCTCAATAATAGGGTTCCGTTTCCTACCCTTTAGGTACCGAACACTTAAAATAGACGTAGAAACAATGATAGCTATCCGGAGATCATAATGCCCCACCACCTAGTCATAGCCACGGGGTTTGATTAGCAAAACTATTCTTTGGTAGGAGGTTTATGTTTCTCAAAATCCAATACTTATTACTTACTCTTAAAACAATCATTGTACTTGGAGCAAGGTCCTAAATTGTTGTAGCAGTCGAAATCGTACTTCAGTGGGATCATATTTTGTACATTTCGCTCAATAATGGGAAAATACTTCTGACATTGTTCTGAGTATGAGTGGCAGCTTATAAGTGTGACAAGTGGGAGAAATAACACAAAGAACCTCATGACGGATGATCTGAAAATAAAGATTATACCGTATTACTCGCAAATTATTAATGGATAATTCGTCAAATGTCACCACAGGCATACCCGAAAATACAAACACCTAAGTTCATCACAAAAATGTCTTTCCCCGTCGGGAATCGATCCCAAGCCTCGCAGTTGGTCGGTAGCTTTAGACGAGTAGGCTATCCGCTTGACCAACGATGCAGTCAAAAAAACCACCAATCGTTTTTTATAAATGGTATTTATAAACATCGGCCCATTCTTATCATCCGTCCGCTACATTGCTGTATTCAAAAAATCAGTACCAAACCCACATGTACTACCAACCAAGTAACAATTCAAAAAGCCTCCAAATATTCTAAAATTCTCACCAAATAACTTTCCAAACTTCCGCAGGTCTGATCGGTAATTTTGTTTGAAATGGATATTTCATCACATAGATTCTGGTTTTATACACCGTTACTTCTATCTATAGTCGATTCTAAACTTTCACACGGGTAAAGCTTCTCGCGACATCTCTTAATTATCTATACTAATATTATAAGGAGGAAAGATTTGATTGTTTGTTTGTATTCTAGAATTGTCTTGACTTGGAATAGACTCCGAAACTACTGGACCGATTTGAAAAATTTATTTAGCTATCTTAGTGTAAAGTTTCTTTCAAATCCGTTCAGTAGTTTTTTCGTAAAAGGGTCACAAATATCCATACATACATCTATCCATATTTACAAACTTACGCAATTACGAATCAACATTCAACTTGTTCTTGTTCATTAAGATATAAGGTCGATGAACTTTCCGTTCAGTACATTTTTTGTTTACGTTTAAAATAAAAAACTGCAAAAAAATCTCAGTTTTTTTGCTCTTTAAAGGGTGTTACCCGTAAAGCTGAAAGGAAGTTATATGGTGCTTTATAAGGAGTCCATTAGAAATATTTAAAAACTTTAGTAATTCTATATATTAATTCAGTAAAATTAAAGATTAAACTACGCAGAATGTACCTACTTTTCTACCTAATTTGTAGAATGGAACAAAATTAAAAACGTAACCTAACCTTGACATTTTTGCAAGCCGGTACCTGTATCGAGAGAGTAAACATTTATGAATGAAAAATAAAAAACTGTTAATAGACAATTTTATTAATATGTTTCAAAAATATCAGGATTGCTTTATGCGAGCACACTCTATGAATTTATCCATATCCAATATCCATACAAAAAATAACACTGACGAAACCTTTTGTTTATGGTATAAAGGTACTGACACACGTGCTCAAATAAAGGCATGCTTATTAGCATGTTTAAAATTAGTGTTTACTAATTACTAACTAGCGTAACATACTCATTACTAGCAATGTTGGGTCACACATGCTACTAATGAGCACTTGCTTATTAAAAGCATGCTTTCGTGTAAGTAGTGAGCACGTGTGTCAGTACCTTAAGACAGCAAACAGGCACACGGATCTCCTGATAATAAGAGACAATAGATGTTGTAGGTCGGGTTGTTACACCAACATGTGCAACTCTACCAGCTACCCTACCCTCCGGACCGGAACACGACATTGTTATTATGGCGGCAGGAATAGGTAAGGTGGTAGATCCCTACCCGGGCGAGTTGCTGCACAGCACTCTATCACTGACAAAACATATTTCAAATAAATGTTTAATTTTTAGTGCGTTCATAGTTTTCATGACTAAAAGAGTTAAATCGTTCGACTGCTTATATGTAGAGGTGGCAATAACGGCTATATGCCAATAATGAATTATACTGTAAATTATGCAAGTCAAACTTGACGTCGGTAAAAAATAAGACACTTCAAGTACTTTAAACACTATTAATTGCTTCCATAAATCTAGGACTGAAAATGTTAAAAGGGTCATATTTCTGTCTTAATATTTCAACTTCTTTTGGAAATTGTATTAAAAGTGTTCCTATGGATTTTTTCATAATAGTCTTTGTCTCCAAGCTGCAATCAGCACACGCTGTCAGCAAGTCTAATGGAAAACGCCCTGCAAATAAAATATTTACTTTATAAACTAGCTGACACGGCGAACTTCGTGCCACCTGACATTGACATCTAATAAATTTGTATATGGGAAAAATAAATGCATTTTTTCCTATGTTCCTTAAAATATTTCCAGTATTTTTTTTCTTAAGAACCTTCCTCAGACTTCATCGAACACAACAAAAAAAAATTGAACAAATTGGTTCAGCAATTTTCGAATTTTGCACTTAGCAACACCTTTCCCCATTAAATTTTTTATATAGATAGACTAGGATCTATATACTTAAAACAAGTCACTAACATGCCAATGGGGTTTATGTTTTGTCTTAGATTATAAATGGTTAAATAACGACATTATTAAAAATCAGCCAAGTGCGAGCCGGACTCGCGCGGTATCTGTCAATTACAAAAATAGCAAAAGCATAAAAATTACGTTCAAAATTTGTAATATTAAGTATCATCACCTTACGCGAAATATTTTAAAGTAAAAAAAATATTGAGTCTGTAATTTATCAAAATTATTCCGAACATAAAGAATCCTAAATGGTCTAAGATCCGAACTTAAGCAGATTTTCACCGAGTTGATAATAGAATAAACTTTATTTTATAATAAATTTAGTATATTAGAGAATATATTAAAAATGGGTTGCCGTATAAAATCCGGGACCAAATATTTTTAATTATTTAAAAAAAAATGATTTTTTATTTAATGTTAAATGTTTGTTATGATAATAGAAAAATAATTAATCGGTTAATAAACAAATCGGCTTAAGTTCGGATCTTCTACTATTATCATCGAAATTAAGTATCGGAGAAGCACTACGTTTTAACAAGATGTCTCAAGAGAATCCCGTAGATTCCCGTAAATAACTTCAAAAAGCCGCAGACAATAGCTAGTTTTTCTATAAAATATACTAGGTATTTAATACTGTCTTATTGTCAAATATAGCTAATTATATAAAAATAAGGTCAGTGTACTCCGACGTGTTCGTCGTGCTAACAAAAGAATTGATTACGTAATCGTATGTGACTGACGTCTTCGTCTAGGATGTGTAAAAAGGGAAAGTTTTTTCATAAAAATACACTATATAACTATGCTTATACATAATATGATAAATAACTGTGTCTGTTTAAATACTCGAAATGAGTGTTAACCGTTTTTTATAGATTTTATTGAGGCGAAGCAATAAGTACAAAAGTCTACCGTGGCCAATAGATATTATAATATGTCTGTAATGCCGGGGCAAGAGTTATTTTTTATACTATTTAAAAAAACAGTACAAAAATAATTTGGATAGTTTATTATTTACCATTTTTTTATTGATCCTTATGTATTGTTAATATAATGTTTTAATGGAACATCTTTGGTTTTTCTTCGTGACCGTGACGTATGGTCCTTTGAAATATTACATTTGCTTTGCATTTTTTAGAGAACGATATTTTATTTTTAGGACATGTGGGAGGAAGGGAGTCAATAATAGAAGCTTAATTTGAAGTTTGTGGGGTCCCGGCTTTTGTCCCCCGGCCACCATCTTGGAAAAAGGGGTGCAAACACTTTTTTCACAATATTTCGAAAACTATACTTATTACAAAAACTACAAATATGTTTCTATAACTCTTTGCCCTAAATTAAAAATTAAGGAAGTTATAAGCAAAAAAGTGAGACATTTTTTTATAATTATTTTTTTGCTTTATATTTTTTTTATTTTTTTTATAAAAAAATGACGTCAGACAAATCTTGTATTTTATCTTTTGAGGAAAATTTTTCCTTATATTTTTGTTATTTTTTATTGTAAATATATTCTTACAAATTTTTTGTTAAATTCGTATAACTTTTTACAAAATTAAAATTATGTCTTCTAAACTCGGCTTTAAAATTGTTACATTTCAATGGACTAGCAAGGGTCTGACCGGATCGCTTGTTAGCGATAAATCTTTGGTTGCCGATCAATATAACCTTTTATTACGAACACAACAATTATTATTGTTCTAATATTAGTGGTCAAAAGAGAGAATATAGCCGCAATTCTAAAAAAAGAAACAGCTTAATGTAGTTCGACGAAACTGCAGGCGTCAGCTAGTGTATAACGCAGAGAAACTGGTTTTTAAACATTACGAAATTAGATCGAAACCGTTTTTATACTGTGTAATAAACGTTTTGTACAAACTGTAAACTCATTTTTGTTTGATTATAATTTGTATTTTTCGGTAGTTATACGTGACGTCCGCTACACGACGATCGGTCTGAAGGCGGGACGAGAGCGCTCCAAATCATGTTCCATCCTAACATTTCTGAAGCTTATCCTATCATAACACAGTTGTTGCATTTCCGTTCTGGCGTCGATGAAGGTTGTTTCTCTCGTATAAATAAGCATGGGAACGCAAGACCTTTCCTCCTTCAAGGAAAGAAAGTTCCTTTCCCTCAGATTTTAGCATCTCAGATAGTAATAAATAAGGACACGCGTCTCCTTATTCGACGCATGGTCGGTACTTCTAGGATCGGCCTCTTTTACCGGTGCAAATAGGATTTGTTGCGTTTAGACATTTGTTACTCCCGTTGTCAGCCTGCTTACGGACAATACACCGTACGTAGGCATCTTTCCTGTAGTATGTCTGCTATGTCCCAGACATAATGGCTGCCACGAGCATTGCAATGACAAGCATTTAAAAAAGTTCGAATATTTAATTGGGACAGAATTTGGTTCGTTTACATATGTTACGAGCGACGTCCAGCGATAGCAAAAATTACACCGTGCCCGCCAACTGTCGCACCCCAAACGATCGCAGACGTAATTGTGTGTACTTAATTTTTTATACTCTTATATACACGAAAACAATAATATAAAATAAACATCAATTTAATGTGCCGACACCTTTAAGATATTTCTTCCAGCAAAACCATATATATAGAAAAAGTAATGAAACTGTGTTTCAACAATTTCATTCGTCGTTGTATTTGAATATATTTTTGGTAAAAAGTTGCCCTCGACACCGTAGATGTAAGAGGTGCGTCGTAGGTAGGCCTACTGTGCAAGAGTACACACAGGATAAGGGGAGTTAGAACGTACACTATCGTCTCGACGCGATCGCGTCGTTTCGCGTGATTGGAAATGTCAAACTCAGAAAACCCAGTA